>JAMKCH010000593.1:0-97466 GCA_023653785.1 Ophioderma brevispina
ATCCATTAGTTGTTTACTATTGGTTCAGCAAGCCAAGTTAGAGGTATTTTCTCGAGGTGGCACTAGTTATCATGGACCGTAGCAATTTCCAGATATGCCGTTTAAATCCAATATGGGGGATTCAAAAACGTTATAAAAATCGCTTATTTTATGATTAAATACAGGCATTTTTACGCTTCTCATTCACAGGTATTAGTTTCCTAGACAATCCACCAACGTAAAACGTTGACAAAATATTCAAAATTTTGAAAACTGGGGGCGCTCTACAAAAAAACTGTTGCCAATATTGCTTTTTAAAAATAACGCGCAAAGCCACAAGAGAATAAGAGAATGATTACTATTTGTAGTTAACTGGAAAAAACAAGCAGAAGCGTGACTTTTTCAATCGATTGTTGGAAATTACACATTTACTAAATGTATTTTATCGACATACGCCACCGTACCCTGGAAAAAAAAGATTGCTAAAAATGCAAACTTCCAAATGAAGACTTATTGTGGCATTGTCTAAGCCATAAGTTACGCCTTTATACCACCAATTCCGTCCAATTAATGTTGGACACAATTATAACATCACACAGGATTCAGGCATTGGACAAGAGGCAAAAGTGGACGATCACATAACGTCGCTGGGCGGGAAAAAACCTCATATGTGCATTACCTTTAAGAGCAAATCCTCACATGTAGTTAAAAACGGTCCAACATGACAAAACCTTCATTAAATGCAAACATTTCGGGAGACACCAAGAAATGACATAATTGCGTAATTGGCCTTGCACCAAGACAGGTTCCTTCCTAAATATATGTAAATATTTATTTATCAGACTTCTGAAAATAAAGGCACACATGACTTTACTATCAGAATTTGGTTGAAATTCAAACTGGAACCCAACTGTTGACCAACCTCATGAACATATGGGGTTTTCCATTTGGGCTCCACTTTTGCCACGTGTGGTGCTGCATTGACTTCTGGCCGATCATGTCATGACTATGGTAACACTAAAAAGGGGACTCTGTTGCTTACACTCCAATCTTTATTTCAGTTCATTCATTTAATCTGAAAAACTATTTTTGACTCTGTTCAACGAATTTGAGTCTATTATTGTCGAGCCCTGCTCTGTAACGATGATTAAAACATTTTCAGCCCTATTAGATTAGTATTATGAGAGTTGCGATCGAAAACCTTCACTTTGTAGCGGGGGATTACGGCGGGGGCGGGGGCGGGGGGAGCCGGCGTGGGGGGGGGGTGGGGGTGAGCAAGACATCACCACACAAAACGCGTGTGAACGCAGCGCCCGAATAATGTAAATAAGTAAAGAAGTAAAACACTTGTGGGGCTCAATTTGCCATTGCAATGATAGATCTAACTCATGATACAAAACTAAGGTGCCTTAATGTCATTAATTATTAGTAAATATTAGATGTTAATTAGGTCAAATTTTGATCACTTTTGGGATATTTGGCTGTTCCTGTGCGAACTATATCTCAAAAACGAGGTAGAACTGGATTTAACTTGATTTTAATATCTTTATAATTCTCTTTCTTTTAATCACACATTGGTATCCTTATATAAAAGGTAAATAGTCCTAATGAACATTAATAATTTATTTCATGACCACTCATCTTCACCAAATGTGGCATTTGGGTGGGTCACCTGTATTGAGTCACATAGTTTTTTGGAGACATTTTATGAGTCTGTCAAGTCAAACAAGAGGTTTATCATTTAGAGTACATACAATCATGATTTAAATTGGTTAGAGGAATGAGATGATTCATGAAAACAATACACTTGTCTTAGGTTTTCAAGACCTTGACGACTCGAGTCTCAAGCCGCCGACTCCGTGTATTTTTGCTTTCAGTATGAGTTTGTAAATGTCACAGGTGAGTAGCTAGGGGACTACCAAGTTCACTTAGTATAAGTAGAAATGGCCCCTGTACACTGTTGTGTTACATATAGGTTTTGTCCATCTTGCTTCAAAAATAGTAAATACCGGGCGACTTCAATATTGCCTATTAACCCTTTATAATACACGGATCACCCTGTATATAATACATGGATCACCCTGTATACTTTTTGATCATAACTTTGGACGAAACCCCTATCCTAGTATCTCTTAAGAAATATAGATTAGTACTTGAATAAAAGAAGTTACTCTTCAAAATTAACTTTTTGTCAAAATTTAAGTGATTGACCACCTTTATGTTCAAACCGAACACCAGTAGTTATCTCCTTTAGTATTTTTTGGAGGGCCTTTTGTCATGTCTTTCACAATCCACTCTGTTTGACCTGCACATTTTGGAAAAAAAATTGACTAAGGTATATGAAAATGACAAACTATGTAATTTTTCTTATGTCACCCTATAGGAATTTTACCCACCCTGATTAGTGGCTCTCTTTTGGCCATATCTGATATCCTTGTAGTATAAGCTTTCCAAAAATTTATAGTTTTTTTCTTTTTTTTATATGTTATATTTTAATGAAACGTTGTGTTGAGAGTAATAAATATTGGTGCTTTTTTGTCATTTTGCACGGTGTAACATTTTTTGTTACCCATTTCATGACATATGGCTTCTAGATTTACATATGAGGTTTTCCAGCCCACGGGACAATAATTTACTTTAATTACAAGTGGTTTTAAATTTCTCTTGTCGAACTTTCTTTTGCCCGCACAAAAAAAGTAATTTTAAAAAAATCTTAACACTTAATTTTAAATCCTGATTTCATGGTTATGTTTGATGATACGAGACTGTTCTTCTTTGTGGTGGTCCTTATCAGATTTTCCATAAGTAGACAGTACGCCGCTAATACGAAGCCATTATAATGTGTTATGACCACTATTGACTTGAGCTACACCCGTTTCCTGGCTGCATGTTTCTTTCTCCCAACAGAAAGGGGAGGTTTAGATTCTCCGATATAAATCTGACTGCATCGTTGCATAGCATAGATCAAGTTCTTGGGGGTAGGAGTATATTCAACAAGGCACCTACGGATTTGTGACTACCTATAAGTCAGTTATTATGTTTAATAATACCATTTTAATGGTCAACGTGTTGTGGGCCCTCTATACGCCTTCCTTTAACAGAGCTTACAGATAATGAACATTCAACCGAATGACTTTAGAATTAATTGCTCGAAACATTCATCGATCCTGCTTTGAGTTATTTTTTAATGTACCCAACTGATGTTAGTGATTTATTCTAGCTTTAAGAAAGTATACTTGATCAAGAAACATGCCTGTACTTTCACAATCAGGTGCCAATGTAATGTAAACGGCATTTATGTACTCAATACAAATCCGAATTTTCTTAGCGACCTTAGAAGAAGTCGTGTCAATAGTAGTATGAGCCATCACCTTTTTATACATGGTAGAATCAATTGTTAAGCCAAGAATCATCCAAATCGCTGCCATTTTCACATTAAAGAGAATTTTTATTTTTGCAGCAGGGAGATGTTGATGAAAACATATTTAACATCTAATCTTTTAATCCGGTAAAATGACAATTATCATAGGGCGCAAAATTTTTTCCGTTTACGACTTTAAAAATAAGAGCCGTGCATCCTTGAATTTTGTGACCCTCTCTTCTTAATATGTTGTTAGAATATTAATGAATGTCTTCTTCTGTGTCTTCTTCAGGATGCTTGATTTTTAGATCAAAGCAAATTGAAAGAAAAGTATTCAAGATGAACAATAATTGTTGCTTGATAATGTCTATATCGTCGGCTGAATGCAAAACCAACGTAAGTGATTTTTTTGTCGAAATTGAGTTTTTTGTGAATTTTGAAAGAGGAGGTATTCGCGCACAATTTAAACTACGATATGTAAGTGATTAAAAAATTTTTAATTAGAAAAGGAAGATAACATATGTGCAATGCGCTTTTTCCGCTTAATGCAAGACCAACGTAAGTGGCACTTACGTTGATCTTGCATTGGACACTGTACCTTTTAAGTGCAAGACCAATGCAAGTGGCACTTACGTTGGTCTGGTCTAGCATTAAACATTTTTTCAGTGCGTTAACAAGAAAATACTGATTTCACTTATACGTTCTCTTCTTTTGTAAATAAATATTTAATTACGCTTGTCAAGGATAAATTATTTCATTTATATCATACAAATACATTTTCCTATTGTCATACCTGCTATAATTATGGACACACCACCTATAGAAGCCAATAGAAACACACAAATGTTATTCCTGCAAAATTAGTCAAAATGCACTTACGTTGGTCTTGCATTCAGCCGACGATATGTTTCCAGCTGAGTGTGCTTTATTTGTATGTTCTTTACTTATTTATGAAGTCATTTTAGAATGTTTACAAAAAAGAAAACATTGATATGAGGTAACAAGAAAAAAATATAATTATTTGACGGAAGAGTTCTTTCAAATCAATTGTGTGTCCTATCAACAAGCATGATTCAATTGCGTTAAGTTATCCCATTCTGTGAAAAAGAGGCACAATTGTATTTCACCCTCTCTGAGATTATTAGCCTCTCTGGATTGCAACAACCAAATCGCATGCTGTAAACGGTATTTAAATGCCAGGACTTCAATGACATGATGTAAATATCAAGTCACTAGGTTATTTTTCACCTCCTACCAGAGTGCTTTTTCCTTGCACCATTTTTGTGGACACCGTGTAGCTAATTAAGAATGCGCTCCAAACCACCCTGGTACAACTCCTTAAGCCAATTCATCTGATCAAAGTGCGGTACACTGTGAAAGGATGGAGGTAATCGAGATAATGTCAAATTACACAGAAAACCGCCATTCATTCCACTTAAACAAAAATAGAATGTTACAGGTACAGGTGATTTGTTTCGTAGCTGTTGCGTGAATGAATCTGGACGCAGTTTCGTTGCCACTTGTCTTCGTTATTATGATGAATAGTTCCACAAACTAGCACAGGTCACATGAACCTACGAAGATGATTATGGCATAAGAAGAGATCTGTGTGCCTGGAGGTGTGTGTTAAATTCAACAAAAAGCAACTGAAACGCGATGTCTCTCTTAGTATTAAAATGCAAATGGATTTTTTCGACAGAGAACCGATGCGTTTGTAGTACAAATAGTACAAACAAGACACATAGAGCAAACCTTAGTCACCTTATGTGCCTATGTTACATCATAAATCACGGCCGAATTTTATTTTTCTTCTTGGAATAAAACATGAAAAGTAGAATGGCGCGATCTCGTCTTGCGCGCTTGCTGTATTTTAAAATAATGTATTGGAGTCCTTTCTGTTATTAGCCAATCAGAACAAATATGCAAATGGTAATTGCTCATTGTGGTGATGGCAGAAAACAGTAATACTTGTGTCCACCGCTACCTACATACCAAGTTTCACGAAAATCCGTCTATGTGTTGTGGTTTACAAAACAGCCATCGCTATATCCGGTTGGGATGACATGCTAATCAAAGTGGTCCTTCCAGCGGTCCTTCTGGCGACCCTCAAAAAGCATAAAATGTTATGTGACCTAGAAACATTTGCATGGGTTATCAAGGGTAAATCTTATATCTATAATTGATGGTTTGTTCTTGTTTTGTTTGTTTGTTTGTTTTGTTTTTTTTTTTTTTTGCTTTTTCTCATTTCAGGGATTTTAGAGGGCCTGGAGAGTATTAGGCCAGTCAAAATAGAATGAATGCTGCCTTAACCCAAAACTAATTGCAACAGAATCAATTCGAACAGAATTGTATTGAGAATACCTTTAAAAACAACATATCAAACGTCTACTAAAATCAAAGGAGTTGAACATATATTTTTAAGGGGGTAAGGTTTATACAGGGGTCAAAATATGAAAAGTATCGAAACGCGTCGAAAAGTATGCCAACGTGTTCGTTACATTTCCAGGATTAAAAAAGGTATAGTTTTCCCTATCTGCAGGTTGTAGTTCAATAGTTATGAGTCAAAATAGGTTCAAGGTCACAATGGGAGTAAATTTTCAGATATATCCGTTCGTTATAAAAATGGTGTCAAATTGTTCGTCTAATGGTACAGAACCCGAAAATATACTGGTTGCACCATCTACAATATTCGTTGCATAATTGGAACGCAAAATGTGACTGAGGGCTACGGGGTCTATGAGAGGTCACTAGTCATAGCTCTGTAATTCTTATATAGAAAGTTCAAACAAAGAATCTGTTTACATTTACTTATCTAGTGGGACAAATTTAACAGTTTACAATCAGGCCGATCAAAATCGGACCATTCTATGAATTTTACCCCAGGATGACCTTGAACTGTTATGTGCCTATTGTACTAAAACTATAACGCGTACATAAGGCAAACTATGCCTTTTTTAAACCTTAGGAGTAGCCCAATAAATTGGTACATCATTTAAATCAATTCTAACAATTCTAATTTTTTCCCCTGTACAAACGTTGTCCCCTTATTTCTACATGTTCCACTAGGTTGATTTTGGTAGACTTTTGATATATTATTTTTGGACTATTCACAGTATATTAACACCAAAATTGTTTCTGTTGCAATTTGTTTTTTGGTCAAATCATAAAATTACTGGACTATATAGCCTGAGCGGCCTTAAAAAAGTGTGTGAATTTAAGCTAAACGCCTTCAAAACGGGCTGAAAAAAAAAAAACAAAATTGATGAAAGTTTGAGTAACGGAAAGTCTGAATTCAGACAAATGTCTGAAAACTTGCTCCTGCTATTTGATTATTGAGACAATTCTGCCTATACATGAAGCTTATTTTCATTGCCTCAATAATTGCTCCAGGAGAGATTGGGACAGGCATACGTTAACGAGCTACTCATTTTTTTATCGCGATTTGCATGTACAGGTATAGCTCTTTCCCGGGGTTTACGTCCCCTCCGAAGGACGAGGTGTTTTCACAATTTCAAATTTACTATGAGGAGACGGAATAACGATATTTGATTTTTATATATTTAACTATCAAATCTAGAACTGTCATTAGCCACACAGTGTGGTTCATACTTAGTACATTTGTCTATTTTGGGGGCTTATATGAATTATAAACAACTAGGAGGTACCCGGATTCGCGATCACCTGGGTCGAATGACCTCTGATGACCTCTGATGTCCCCGGGTTTCGCGATCACCTGGCTTGAATGACCTCTGATGACCTTGTCGTGACCCTTAACATTTTCGGTATCAACAATCGACCCCACCAAGTTTCATGTCCATACACCAACGTTTACCCCATTTGACCTCCTTTGACCCACTAACCAATACAAATTCGGTCTTCGGACGGTCAAGGGGCATCCACTCACCAAGTTTCAGGAACGTGCGACCCTCGGTCTCCGAGAAAATAGACGTGGTCAGACATACTGACCACCGGTATTAATATATAAATGTTCTTAAAATATTACAAAGACACAATGGTGTGCAGGTACAAATTACTGTAACAAGAATAACGGAGATTGTGCAATTTGTTAAACCTAAAATGATTTTGTTTAAAACAAAATATTGAAATTAGGAAATGGCAATACTTCAAGTTTCTTTGTATGTATTCTTTCTATTTCTATGTATGTAACGAACTAACTTACTAATTCAGTTCGTTAATTGGTTTTAGAAGACTGAAAACCTTTCAGAAAGGTCATTCTGATGACGCCAACGCTATTCTGATCTTTAGTTCTTGCACTAATTTTCCTTCATCAGTGTTGTTTACCAATGGGGTGGTTACCACCCCCCCCCCCTCCGCCAGTGAACTTCGCTACGGTGCACTAACATGCTAAAAACTTGCGTAAAAAGCTTCTAGGTAATGATTCTATTCATCCTTCCGGTCATAAGCAAAAAATATGTGAAGGTAGCACCTTCACCGGGGTTAGGATATGCCGTAAAAGTCGAAGGATAGGAGGTGGTTGCCACCTTTTTTAAATATTATGCACAGTATGACTCTAACACTTTATGTTTATGTAATACTAGTCAATTGGCATCATTTAGACCTGAAAACCGCATGAGAATCAAATATTCCTATTTTTAGCGCAATTGGATTTTCGCCTATTTTCTGTGGAAAATGCCAATTTTGCCGAATCGCGGACTTGATGACGTCATTGTTACGCCATAACTAGGTATGTCGGACTTAGTGTGGTACTCATGGAAAGAAGGGGACCATACCTATCACTGCAAACCAAAAGAATCATAAAGCATCGGGTGCTTATACTGAATTCTCGATGGGGGGGTAATCACCCCCCCCCATTGGTAAACAGTGTTACAAAAAAGGCGATAAGACGAGGGTTAAAGAACGAGTTTTGAGGTATTTTATGGCATTTAAAAATTCAACGAGTGGACAGTGCGTCTGTAAAAACCCTATACCCAGTAAAATTGACTTCTTCGTATTTGTTATCTGCTGAAGAAATGTCTTGTTAGAGGCATTGAAGTTGTTCACAAGCCAACCAACGGGCTACGAGGTTTAGCTGATCTGATCATTTCATACTGAAGAATTTTCATTATCATGTTGTAAAAAAAATTCTAAACTAGCTAAGCTATGGTTAGATGCTCTTTTCTACAGGCATAGATGTCATATTTATAATCTTAAACCGTGCCCTAATTTTATCCATAAGTCAATGCATTGTAAGTAGGGCAAACATCTTATTTTCAGGCAGGAAAACATTTTATTCGATTACTTAAATACTTTCCAAAATGGTAATACAATTATGACCGGATTTCGTAAAATCCCCTAAAAAACTCCCTTTAAAGATATCTGCGGGATTTCAAGTTTAAACTGGTGAAACATTAGTATCATCATGCACTGTGTAAGAATATGTAAGATGAATTGGTTCTTATCTCACTTGCTCCTCTACGCTAGATTTACCTTATCAAACGACACTTTGCAAAACACAATATATGTCATGTTCCATACCATTAGGTTGATCTATGTTCTAAAGATATCTGGCAACCATAATATAGAATTGAATACGATCAAGGCCTTGTCCTCCACTAAGTTGTACCAGCTACAGCAAGAGTCGGTACGTTCTTTGGTAAGTCAAAGCGTAATGAAGCGATGCCGAAAATCATACTTATTAGCTGCGTTTCAAAAGTGGATGAATTCATATCAGATTCCACTTGTATGTGGTTGTGGTGATGCATTAGTTACAACGTAGCACGGGTTACCTGTACCCTGACATTCTGATTATGGCCGGGAATAAGATTAGCTTACTGAATTTAAACAAGGTCCAATTCACCAACAAAAAACAAAAACAGCCAGATCTGACCTGAGTCTGTGTATTACATTTCTAGAGGGTAGGGGCACGCCAAAGTTGGAAGTTATTATTTTCACTATATGGAAGCGCTATATACAAAACAAAGATACATTTATGAGTGAGACGACAACAGCTAAGTCAAATCATGTAAGTATGTAATCATGTTAGAGTACAGGTATATGAGAATGATAGTATAGGTAGACGTCTTAGAGGATGAATAAACCAAAGATCATATGCACATGTAAATGGACAATATGGATAAGACATAAATGAAAGGGTGATTGGAAATATACACATAGTTACATAATACATAAATGTACAATTTTTCATGAGATTGGTATTATGATGCATGGACTTGCGTGACACTAAAGAAATTTAATTGGGTAATATTCATGTTGTTCAAATACTCTCTGCCTGAAACATGATCGATTTTTTGTACAGAATCCTTAGTACGAGTGGCCTAAGTTGATCTTTATATCTGGTGTTTATAACATTGGTATCAGAACATTTAAAGGGATGAGTAGCGATAATGCGAGAGAATCTAAACAATGTGAAAATACGTTTTTTTGTATTTTAAAAATAAAAGATATGTATGTACAATTCCATATAACTACTTTAATGTAGGAACAAAAACAAAAATAGTGAAAAAAATGAAGTGCTTGAGGAAATTTGTCATATGCCATCTCATTCAAATATACATACAGCGATGGCATCTCAAAATCTATAATTTGCTTTTAATTACACGTGTTTTAACAATTATCCTGTAAAAATAAAAAAATATTAACACTTTCCCTGGACCAGTGGGAGTTATGATTAATACCCTTGGGGAAATCGATAGCTGCTTTGTGAATAATTACAGCTAATTACATTGATAATCTGTATTTTTCATATTTATTTTTATTATTTTTTTAACAAAATCCATGCGGTTTCATGGTTTATGTTTGATGATAAGAGACAGTTCTGCTTTGGGGTGGTACTTATCAGATTTTCCCAAAGTAGAAACTACGCCGGTAAAAGGAGAATTATGAATGGTGTGATGATCACTATTGAAGTGAGCGACAACAGGTTTCCCGGCTACATTGTTTCTGATAGATCTGATCAGCGAACTCAACAGAAAGGGTAGTTTTAGATTATCCGATATAAATCTGATTGCATCGTTGGCAAGCAAAGATCAAGTTCTTGGATGTGTAGAATACATTTTTGTGCCAAGAAATCAGCCAAATCGCTGCCATCTTTCATTGCACATTAAAGAGAATTTTATTGATATGAGGTAACAATAAAAAAGACCAAGCATTATAATTATGTGACGGATGAATTCTTTGAAATCAATAACGTGTCCTAGCAACATGCATGATTCAATTCTGTTAAAGAAGGTTGAATTGGTATTTCACCCTCTCTGAGAATATTAGCCATATCTCTGGATTGCAACAACCAACTCGCATGCTGTAAACGGTATTTATATGCCAGGACTTCAATTTGACATAATGTAAATATCAAGTCACTAGGTTATTTTTTCACCTCCTACCAGGGTGCTTTTTCCTTGGACCATTTTTGTGGACACCCTGTAGCTAATTAAGAATGCGCTCCAAACCTGATACAACTCCTTAAGCAAATTCATCTGGTCAAAGTGTGGTACACTGTGAAAGGATTGAGCTAATCGAGATAATGTCAAATGACACAGAAAACCGCCATTCATTCCACTTACACAAAAATAGAATGTTACAGGTACAGGTGATTTGCTTCGTAGCCGTTGCGTGATTGAATCTGGACACAGTTTCGTTGCCACTTGCTTTCGTTATTATGATGAATAGTTCCACAAACTAGCACAGGTCAAATGAACCTACGAAGATAATTATGGTATACGAAGAGATCTGTGCGTGCCTGGAGGTGTGTGTTAAATTCAACCAAAGAAACTGAAACGCGGTGTCTCTCTTAGCATTAAATTGCAAATGGCTTTTTCGACAGAGAACCGATGCGTTAGTAGTAGAAATAGTACAAACAAGACACATAGAGCAAACCTTAGTCACCTTATGTGCCTATGTTACAGCATAAATCACGGCCGAATTTTATTTTCCTTTTGGCATAAAATATGAAAAGTAGAATTGTGCGATCTCGTCTTGCGCGCTTGCTGTTATTTAAAATAATAATATAGGTATTGGCGCTTTTCTGTTTTTTCCCCATCAGATCAAATAATGCAAACAAGGTAATTGCACATTTGGTGATGGCAGGCAATATTGCCTATGTAACTTCACAACATAGAAAATAGTAGATATTGCCACGTAAAATATGCTTGCTTGTGTCGAAGACGCTGCAAATGGCCATCCAAGTCTCCACTTCTTTTACAATAGGAGGTAATTGGGTGATGAACGGGAAGGTGAATAATCAATACTAACAGTCATGCAGTAAATGTTAATGTGAACTTTTCAACTACTACATTTACACACAAAATATTTTGAAGTTTAATATGGGAGGCTTTTCATGGAAAAGGGAGGCTAACAACTTCAGAAGAAATAAGTGAAATTTGGGGTCATTTGAGGTCAAGAGCAATGGGACAAAGCAATCAATAGAGGTGTGTTTTCAGTTGCAAATGCTGATTGGCTAAACCTCTGCGTGCAGAATGAATTTGTCATTGACAAGTTACAGTGTGTAGTGCATTTGTCTATTTTGGTTTTTTTTATGAATTATTAACAAAGGTAGGTGGGTGTTAAGTAACAGAGAACTTCAAATAAATTTCTTCAAATATTAGAATAATGGAGCTTGTGGAAATTTTGAAACCTTAATGATTTATTTAAACCGAAAGATTGAAATTAGGAAGTGGCAATTCAAGTTTTTTTGGTATGTTGCGTTCATTTACAGTGTTACTAAGTTAGTTCGTTAGTTGGTTCAGAAGACTGAAAACCTTTCAGAAAGGTCGTTCTGATGACGCCAAAACTATTCTGATCTTTATTTCTTGCACTAATTTTCCTTCATCAGTGATGCTTACTCAGTATTGATTACCCTGTACTTAACTTCCAAAAGTAATCCAATGAAATTACAAATTTAATGATCTAATTACATACTCACGGATATAGTTTATCAAATCTTACTCTAACTACTAATTTCAACACGCTCGGTTAAAGAACGAGATTTTGAGGTATTATGGCATTTAAAATTCAACGAGTGGACAGTGTGTCTGTAAAAACCCTATACCCATTAAAATTGACTTCTTTCGTATGTGTTACTGCTGAAGAAATGAGCTGAAATGTCTTTTAGAGTAGAGGATGAAGTTGTTCACAACCAACCACGGACACGAGTATTCTTGTGTTTTCCTACTGAAGAATACATATCATTTTGTAAATTCTAAAGCTATGCATTAATTGGTTAATGCACCTCTTCTACTGTTGCATCGATTATATATTTATACTAACAATGCCCCTCATTTTATCCATACGTCATGATGCCTTCGAAGTAGGACCAACCCTTATTTTCATAGTTCTCAGTTCAGGCAGGAAACAGTTTATGCGACTACTTAAATAGTTTTTTAATGTTAATACAAATTGACAGGAACTTTTTTAAATGTCCACCCTAACTAAACTCAAACTCCCCCTTAAAGATATCTGCGGGATTCCAGTTAATTGGTGAATCACTTACTATCATTATACTTTTCTAGGTAAAGAATATGAAGAGTGAACTAGTTTAATAGATTAAATACGCTCAACCGTGTATGACAAAAGCATTGTAGGCTTGTTCAATTTGACCTGCATAATTTCAATTCAAACCTTACTCGCCAAACCTACTATTCTTAATGAATTCCGTGGCCGGAATTTAATTTTTGTTATTATATGAGGAGCGTAATTCATAAATCCGACAAATAGCAAAAAAACTCTTTGAAAAAAACAATTGGCTTAAACCAGAAATTTCAAAACATATACATTAATGTTGGATCCCATGGACCTCCTTCGAACCCCCCCCCCCGTGCCTTTAAGTGCATCCTGAAAACTTGTTTTGAAATGCAAATCTTTGTAGCATGCTAGCTACATGTTACTGTTTTGGGGTTGTTTCAAAGAATCCTTGAAACGCCCGAACATACATTCATAAATTTACTTATAATTTAGATTATGTAAATTGAAAGAAAAAAATAAAATATATTTCCCTTATCGTATAATGTCAGAATACAATTCTTTCAATAAGATCCCTGCTCACACCTCCAATCCCCTGGCAACTGCTTTCACATTCCATGAACCCTTAATAATGGTTTGATAACCAAGCCTACGGTAATGTTCAGCCCATCTTTGTCACGGGTACAGTCGTGATATTTTCTTTTTATTTGCTCGGTTCTCAATGGTACACCAAAAACCAAAAATAATATCCATTAATATGTCACATTTCCGTAGGATTTCACATATGGTATTAAAGTATCATACACTATAAAGCCATAATATCCACCAGGCCAGGCTCCTAGTGAAAATAATGTCATTACGGACTTTGCTTCTCGGCTGAGAAAGAACTGGTAAAATAATATTTGATACTGGCAGGATTCCACCCACAATGGAATTCTAAAGAAACTTGAAAATTAATCTAATAAATTCTAATTAGATTACTCTGAGCAACATAGTAAATCTCCTGTTGCAAATAAACGCTATCACGAAGAAAGCAACACATAATATATGTATAGAGCACAGTGCATTGCAGGTATACATTACATTCAAACCCCTGATCTTTTTTGAAGTTGAACATCTGAAGCAATAGAAACTGGTTGCAATCGTTACTTTGGTGATCACATCACTGCAAGACAACCACCTTCAAAATGCACGCCACTTAGAAATTTTTGCTAAACATATTTCAATCGACATACAGACGGACGGGCATACATACATTACGCACATCCTTTGGTTTGCAAAATAACCTTTGCTTTGCACTACCTTAAATCGCGTAATACCAGCACCGTGCCTTAATAGGCCATTTCGGCAAACTGGACCAAGAGAGAAATATTTTGACTAGCGCCCTCCTTAGTATATTCCTGCAGATGAGCAACATCGTCTGCTGGGGCATATGGACTCCAAATCGCTCGTTGGTTACTCCTTAGCAAACTCATTTCCTTGCAACCCCCTGCCCATGGAACATGATTCATCAATGAATGCTTTGTAACAGCTGTTTCAGCCAAGGCCTTAATTCCGTAAGAGTGCCACGTCATAAGGATTGTTTCCCCAGCAATCGGTCCTCAACATAGCACAAGGGCCAAGGACACAATGTTATTGCATGAGTTTTTTTTAATTCCTTGTGATTTGTTTGGGAGCCGATTACTGGGGCAACTAATCCATTATACAACAGCGAATAATCTGTTAGAGCATGGACAAGACCCTATCACGTTGCCGCCTTTTTTTATAATAAAACCACCATGAATCCAATTTACCGGCTTGAGGTAATTCGATAATCACGCTCTCAGCAGGAGAGCTGCCAGCCATCACTCAGCACATGAGATTCTTGCCCGAAAATCATGATCCAATCAAATCAAATTTATTTCATTCAACATAAAAATACAATCAAATACAAATATAATAATACATGATCAACCATAATGGTGAAATGAGATAAGGGCACTGCTAAACGCATAGCTTGGGATGCAAGTGGACCGTAGAAACTGACTGTAGGTTACAGTATGCTACAGAAAAGGGTGGTTTCGAACAGTCTCCAGGAATTGTACTTAATATTAATTTTTTTTTCCAAAAAAAATGTAGTAAAGTCCCGAATCCGATTCAATGCAAAGATATAATCCGATCTAAACATCCACCTGCTATATTTTCACACGAATGGACCGGATCTTTCAAACAGTCCCTAAAAATACAGCCTTTGTTTTCAGCCACAACACCTTTGATTAGCTACTGAGAATAATGAGATTGGCTGTTTCTTTCGATAAAAAGTCCAATGTTTTCTAAACTTTCGGCAAAAATTGCCACATCGGCTATCGGTCAGAATGACCCCAGAGCTCCCTGCCAACATATCTTTTGCTTGGAATAGTTAAGTCTTGCTTGAGTGGTCCAGCGTGCGGCGGGAACAGATTACCTTAAGCGATCTATTTTCCTGGACGATCTACTACGATTTCCCTGATTCATGTTCGGCGATCGTTATTTATCAATAATCAATCACCCGTCCCTCAGTGTTACGCTCTGTCAGCGATAACTTGTAACTTTGCCGTGCTCACACAGGATTTTTTTTGAACGTTTACTAAACTTAGGGCCTTTGGGAAGGTTTTTTGGGGAAAAAATGCCTTTCTTTGTTGCTTTCTTTAAACTACACCTCTTTCTTTAGTTCTTTCTTTAGTCCTTTTCTCTCTATTTCTTTATTTCTGTAACACTATGTAGGATGTTCCTGGTGGTCCAAATGTAATAAAACGTAATTAATTTCATTAAGTATCCAAACTGCAATTTTGTACTGTTTTTCTTCAAGAATAAATTTCAAGTTCCGCCGCTCTTTATTACTGCCCAGGCGTGGATGTCCCGGATTTTTTCTAGGGTGTCACGCTAAGGATGTGTGTATTTCCATGTTAAATAATTGTTCCCAATGTACTAGTATGCGATGCGTGTTCCTTTCTCCCTTTGCATTTAAATACATGTTTAATAATGTTCCTTGTGAAATAACAAAAACATAGGAAACAAAGTATCCAAACAGTGCTACTGTTAAATTACACGTGTGTAGGCCTATATACGAAAAACTCTGCCGTTATCTGATTAATTAGATCCAAAGGGTAGGGGCGAAGTCTGAATCTCAGTCACCCTTGTGTGTTTAAGGGCATGGATTAAAGATAATTGCCAATTAAGGGAACAATTAGAAAATATCGTAGATCGTCCATGAAATGATCGTCCAGGTTATAATCACCTGAAAGTCCGCACCGCGGCCCTTGAAGTTTTTCCAACGAAAACACAAGTCCCAATCCCTCATAATATATCACAGTCCCGTATGCGGGGGGGTACCCCAAATTCGAGAAAGGGGCCAAGGCCACTTTTTGCTGAGATTTTTTGATAAAAGTCCAAAAATAGCTAAAGTGACACCAAAGTCCACCTTTTGATGAAATTTTTTTCACAAGATCGCAAAAAAAGAACTTTAGGTCCCTGTTTAACCACAAGGTCCACTTTTTTGATGAAGTCCCGCACCCCCCCCCCCCCCCAAAAAAAAATCCTGCGTACGGCCCTGTATATCACAGCAATGAAATCATATAGATCCAGTTAAAAAATCCATTTTTTTGTTCCGGAAATATTTTGAACTTTGGTTATTGTTTCATTAAAAATTACGCAAGATTAGAAATTAATAACGTATTTAAAGGAATATTCTTTTGCCTAAAGAATAAAATGACAACCGTTCCTTTTCCATTTCAATATTAAAAAATAGAGTATAAAAATAATAAATCGAAGTTCTAACCAAAACAAGCTCTCACACAAACATCATGAAATAGACAGAAAAGAGGACAAGACATCCACCATTTTGTTTGAAAAAGATTCATATATGCTTTTGTTAAGTTCGTGCCTAAACACCGGCCATAAATTGCTTGTGGGACTTCAAACGTTTAACTTTTCCTCAACCAGGAATTGACGACTTATTTGGTTAAATCTTGTGATGTTCAGTCAGAATTCCATCATCTGGTGATACAAGATGAATAGTATTATAACACGACGGATTATAACATCGTCATAAATTCCATGTAAGTTTCTCAACAACAAAACACGTACAGCAAACCGGAACTCAATTATCAATCGTAATTGAGGCAACAAAAGTAAGTATGCGGTCAGTCTCGCGGTGACAGGGCTGCACCAGACTGACAAGCTATCGGCAGCTATGTACATACCATTGAATTCCAGACATGCCCTCGAATAACACATGTGGCCTATTAAGTAAGACGCTGTGTGGGTATTCTCTGCCCAGGTTGGGGGTGTAAAAAGATGTTTATTAAATCACTTCAAGCAATATTAGCACATTTTTTTGAATGGGCGGCCCCCATTGCCCCCAATTTTTTTTCAAAAATTTTGTGGAGATTTTCACAACACGGTTGCCTTGGTAACTGGCTAGTCACTATACTGTGGAATGGTTAGTTCGAAAATGTCTATGTTTCACAAACTGGAAGGAATTTTTGTAGCTAGAAAATTATTTCGGGGATCCCCGATAAAATCAATGGCTGCTGGAAACGGCCTTCCAATTGAAATAGCCGGGAAATTCAACATGTACGTCCTACGTACGCTCATCCTTAGTTGTTTTTTATATTTCGGAGCAGTCCAAGTTGAGGTTATTTTCTCGAGGGTGGGCACTTAATTTCATCACGGACGGCAGAAACGTAGCAATTTCCAGCTCTGCCGTTAAGTCCACTCTGGGATCCCGGATTCTAATTACAAAATTGCTTATTTTGCTGATAAATCGCATTTTTATATAGCATCTCGTTCGCCGGTATAGTTGCCTAGACAATTACCAACGTAACTGTGCAAAAATATCAAATTTGGAAATTGGGGGCCGCTCTTCAAAAAATGTGCCAATTATTGCTTTAAGGACATGGTATTTTCTGGGATCGACGGCAGTGATACAACGTCGCACTAACAGCGTGCCAAAACCGACGCATAGTTAGAGAGAGGTTAGAGGGCGCTAATCAATTTTTTCCTCTCTTGTCCGGGTTCGACATTGTCCTATTATAGGCACCGTTGCTTGTATCCGCGATTTTACGGTATAATCATCTCCTGGCTTCCATGCGCCCATTGTTCTGTCCTGCAAAAGTGGTGTCTAATTTTGTAAGTTGCATCTGTCACTTATTAATCATCTGGCAACGGTTATCAGATACAACAATTTTTCTTTACGCCGACGGCCAGACCTTTACTGATTATGTTGACTACGAGGGCAAGTGTGTCATACTTGCAATCTTTAAGTTTAAAATGCTGACAAAAACGGTTGAGGCACCGCGATCAGTCGAGTAAAATATGGATTGCTTAACGCTGCAAAACGGTTTTTGATGTTACGTTTCGCGATATTATTTGCGATGTTGAAATAAGAAATATGCCCTAATATTCAATCGAACAAAATACACCTTTCCATTCCGCGTAATAAGGGGCACCTTCCGCGTAATATGCAAGCAGTATCTAAAATTTAGAGAAAAGTGTGACCATCACTTATCCACTTCGAATGCTGTTTACTTGTACTTCTTATATCTTTTGAGCTGTGACTATACCTATACCATCACTTTAGCAATCATAGAATTTATTTGACCTTATTTCCCGGGCCCCCCCTCCACGCTCCCTCCCCCGGGCCTCGGCCTCGCCTGCGCCGCTGGCGGGCGGCCCGCCGCGCTCGCCCCTTCCGCCTTTCTCCCCCTTCCCCCTCTCCTGCCCTGCCTGTTCTTTGCCCTCTTCCGCCTTTGCCTGCCCTTTGACATCATCCTACATAAAGACCCGCGTTTACCTTTGGAACCCTTCAAGAGTTGACCTCCAACTCTGATTAACAAGTTGAATCCCAATCTGGTTGACGGCTTGTGTTTGTAAGCCATTCGAATTTAAGCAGACTATAGACGACGGAATTTGTTCCATGAAGCTCAATGTAAGCAAGGAAAAAGAACAAGAAGTAAATCATTTTGCGCAGGCAAAATCTTGCATGCAATAGAAATTCAATGGAATATGGTATATTAGAGATGTAATCCTATTTGATATTCTGTTCGTAGTCTCACAATTACCTTTCTCCAATATAAGATCCCGCCTGTTTGATCTTTTTTGCCATCTCGGCGCGATCGCCACATTGCCCCTCGAACTCAAAGCGTGTTTCGTTCTTAGTCCAAAAGATTATAGTCGGACACTTTCTGAAAATTAGTCTATAGAGAGTTCATTGACCCCAATGATATGCTTGAGCGATACACCTTCATGAGACGAGAGCTAGATGAAATCAGATCTATCTTGAGCAGCGAGAAAAAATCCTGTCATTGAAATCAATTTGGGGTCACCCCTACCGACGATATCTTTACGCGAATATACGAATTTACAGGGGGGGGGGGGGGGAACTGGACTGTTTTAATAAGTAATATTTAATGTGACCTGGAATGTGTATTTGCTATGATTGATCTTTTGGTGGCTCACGAAATTCATCTTTCGTGGTGGAATATCACATTGTGTTGAATTTTATCAAGAGCATATCAAACTATTTATCACTACATATTCATCATACTTCCAAACACCGACCAGTGTTCAAAAAAAAAAAACCTAACATGCTAATGCCAATGTCTAACATTTACCAAAAAGGTGTTTAAGTTTTGAACAGCCAGGTGATTCTACATTTTCGCACATGGCGTCCGACTTGTTTTTCTCCACGTTAAACGATAGAACACTGAGCATTATATATATGCGGGGCTACTGTAAAACACATATTTTACAAAGTACCTAGTTTAAAACTCACTACGTGAACAATGATGTGTTCTCACAGTAACCAATACAAACGCAAAGAAACATTGTAAAGCCAGAAGTGAAATCAAAGGCTATTGAATGTACATTTATGATTCATTTTTTGCAGTCAAATAACTATTTGATATACCAATATTATAACATGTAAAAAATAGCATAGTGGTGCATTTACCATTTGCATATGCGCCATAATACAAATTTGGAGTACGCATACCTGTGTTTGGGGTCGGCGTTAAAAACTATCCATAGATTTCCGCGTGGATACCGGGGTCCATGCTCGCGGGAACCCAACGAATTATCGCGGTGGCCTTTTGTTATTTTAAAAATTGGTTTAAAGGCAGACTTAGACATTTTCGAAATATCATTTTTTGTAATTAAATTCAAAATGGTCAAACTGAATCGAAGACGGTCAGCGTAAACTGATCCATTTCCAATTTTTTGATGAATTGGATTTTTCGGTTTGTTACAGTTTAGCTAATTCTCATAGTGTAGTGTCGATTGGACAAGCAAATGTATCTGCAAAAATATGATTTGTCAACAATTGATGGCGTCATCTCGGAAATCACTGGTCAGTGCCTTTAATAATGAGGAAAGCTTGGCTTAGTGGTTATGGTGCTTGCCTATGGCTTCAAGTTTCCTCCTGGGATCGAATCCCGGTGGGGACATTTGCTGGGATTTATTCGGGTATTCCAACTCTGGATATGATCTGTCTACCAGCTATTGTGACTAAATCTAGAATTCCTCCTCCTCCATGGTTCACTTGGAATGGGCAATGAATCACGAAAGCTCCGTCAACAAATTTTGACGGCGCATTCTCTTGAAATCTCTGGGTCAGCCTTTAAAAATTAGAGAGCTTGCCCATTGGGTTGGGTGCTTGCCTGTGCGCACATATTCCGGGGTTCGAATCCCGGTGGGACACTTGCTGGAATTTCTGTAATTTCTCGTTAGTGATTTCTTACCTTTCATTATATTTTTAACCTTTCCAACGTGCACAGAACTTAGCAGCGAGACTTGTCACACTCTAAACCGATGTGATCACATTTCGCCTGTTCTGAACCTCTCACACTGGCTAAAACGTTAAAGAACCGCATCCGTTTCAAATCTTACTTCCATTACCTATATCCCATGCAGAATGGTGCAAGGTATCAAACCTATTGTGCAATTTAGGGTGAAAATACCAAATTTGGCACAGATGTCGCTCTTGATAAGCGGAATAAATCTGGGTCTAGGGGCCAAATTAATTTTCCTTCCAAAATGGCCGCCATTGTTAAATGCATGTTTTTAACACGTGCTTTCTATGTTTAGTATATGATCTAATTACTCAATTTTATTGTGTTTCGTGCCATTTTATAACAAAATAACCCTAATAAGAGGACTCCACCGCTGGATTCCATATTCCCTATCCATTTTACATTATCAAAATTGATCCAAAATAGCAAAAATAATTATATACAAAATTGGGGGCTGGGCCATTTGAGCATCTCATTTGATTATCAAGAAATGAATGTTTTTTTTTTTTTTATCTTTGTTATGATCTCTAAGGTATAATAACAATGTGCTATTAAAGATAACATTCACATACACTTAAGAAACACCAAATGAGATTTGAAAAAATCCAAAATTGGGGGCAAAATCAAAATGACGGCCTAATTTGGTCACTTAAGCTAATCCTTTGATTATCAGAGAAATGAATGTTTTCTTAATCTTGAAAAAACAACTCCTCCCTCAAGGAAGGGAATCACATCACTTAAGATGAAACCAATTATGGTCTGTTGTTAACTTGCTTTTTTCTCTATTATAAAATTTGTGGGCCAGAATGGCTGCCACCTCGAATGGACCACTACTTACGATCGCAAGTATCACTTACGACGGTGCCTGTATATTCCTCCGTGCTCCTTGAATGTGTTTTGTTTTTTTTTTTAGTTCATTAAAACTAATTATACCCTATTTGATTTGGGTATGTGTTGGCTCTGTGGTTTACACAGCCTGTAAAGGTACATCTCCAGTAGTGGTAAATAATGTTATTACCTCAGCATATCGGTCCAAAAATCACAGGGCACGGGACTTATGTTACAAAATGAGAAAAGCCTGATTTCCCATGCTCTAAAGCCTAGTGATTTGTTTTAAAAACGATTGCAGGTGCAACAGAATCCTATTACGGGCACTTCTACCGCAAATTCAAAATGATGGCCAATATGCCACACCCAAAATATGAGTTTCCTGCAGAATGTACTTGGGGTAGCCTTAATGTGTTAGGCACGGTCTCTCAATACTTTCTTCATGAAAATTCCATTCCTTGCCATCGAGAGAACACTCGACAGCCTTGGACTTGCTCTATGTTGAAAACAGACCCTTTTGTAGAAAGCAACCTCAATGTCTGACAACATCGAATTCCTCACCATTGAGGTCGGCTCCGTCATAAGGTATATCAGTCTACAACCTCCATACAGTAGATTTAGAGCACCCTCAATTCAATTTGGGAATTCTACTAAACCTCAATTATTACTTTGCGTTTCACAGCCATAGTACCCACTGGGGCTACAATGAAGCCAATAAAGACTGCAGCTGTGGAAGCATGGCTAGACAGTCAACATCTACATCAACTTCACGCGGCCCTAACCTGCCGCTATCATTTTATATAGTACCCATTGGAAGAGAGGTTACAATCCTGATGCTATATAGCTATTGTTGGTCAAACAATTTCTAACCTTTGTACCAAAATTGTTCTGATCCTGTTCCACTACCCTCTTAAGTCAATGCTGCATCAGTAAGACCAAACAAAGTGCACTTATAGTCGGCACTTTAACTCCAGAACGTGAAGAAGGTTTGCTCGAAAACTCCATAATTATGACAAATTTGCCCCACTATGAATAAACTGCCCATACCAAGAGGCGGAATACATACCAGGCATTATCCAATGAATGTTTTTTAAAAGGTATCAAGGGTATCCACCATGTGTGAAGCCGATAAGTGAGGAATATGTCAGAGGAAGATCACAAACCAGGCACAAACCTTAATTAACTCCACCGCGATATGACCCCATAACCAGCAATAAAGATTTGTGTCCTATACCATCCGAAGCTTCGAGTCGAAGGTATCCAACAAAACCTCCACAGCAGCCAACAATGTTACAACACCCACCAATTTGAAATTTTAACACTTAGTTTCTCCAGGTCGACAAGGATGGTATTTATTTTAGTTAATCTTCTCTGGAGAATGCCAGCGCACACAAGTGTTGAAAAAAAAATGTGCGCCTGGCCGGATTCGAACCGGCTAACCTCCGTCTACTATCACGCTTATGAAAGCAAGGGACACTTTCGAATTAACCAAACACCTATAGATGATATCTATCGCTCCTCTAAACATACAACCCAGTCTTTGATAGCTCAGTTGGTTAAGCGCCGTGTGCAAAATCATTCAAGACACAGATAGGTACTTTCCATCTACACAACCGTGAAGGCCAATGTCATCTTAAACTACTGGTCTTGGAGACACCTAGAGCACTGCTGTATTATGTCTAACCTAGGAGTTGCACTCCTCTCTCTTTAACCTACATCCATGAAAGAATAGTAAAGTATGTTCAACTCAATAACATCTTGACAACAAACTTCAACTGGCACAACAAGGGGTGCTCGCCCACATAACCCTAAGATCGACGGCACTTGTCCTGTACTACTTATGTGCATAGTTACTAACCCTTATGGGAAAGGTCAACCCCTGCCAAGAAGCTTGATCCAACATTAAATGCTTCCTGCCAGCTTATCACAGAATGGCAAACGGGACAACTTATACATCCTAGGCAGGAATTGCTCCAGCCAAACATATGTTGTAGTGTAGCGAAACACCCTATGTCGGACAGAGATAGTGCTAACCGCCTTAAAATCCAGAGAGTTTCTCAAGCCAAAGTCCAACCCCCTTGAAACAGTCTCACAGGAGTAAGAGAGTCGCCTTGTGGAACGAAAGACTTGCTATCAAGAAGTAACATCTATTATATTGAACCTGATGAGCATCTCCCACCTGTAGTTGACTTCTCATGGGCTGATTGGCGATATCTCAGCAGATTCAGAACCAGAATCGGACAATCCAAGGTTGCCTTGCAGAATTGGGGCTACCTGGAGCAGATAGGACACACCTGTAATTGTAGAACAGCACCACCGACAATGGAATCTCTTTGTTGTCCCATGTGGGCGTAACAACGCTCATACAGGACCTTGCAGAATGAAGTGTCTGCCCAGTTGGCGTAACAATGCACAGACAAGGATCTTGCAGAATTCAGTGAAAACAGCCAGACATTGGTACCCACAAAACATCTTCTATTTACATACAGCCACACTTCAGCAGTGTTTGACCTGGCTATGTATGCTACTGATGCCTCTGACAGCTGGCCACCGTGGTCCTACGGATTGTTAAGCTGCAATTTTCCGACCCCAGTCAGCTGGATCGGTAGCTCTGGAGACTCGCAGCAACGCTTGTCCCCAGCAATGTCTGGCCTGATATGCTGCTCTTTTGAGTGTGATACAGGTGATCTGAGGGGGTGGAATGACCCTCAATGGATCTTGTACTGGTACATTGAGGTAACAAATCTTTCAATGTTGGCATTAGTTCTTTTCAAGGTATCTTCTTAAGAGGAGTTCTTCCAAAGTTTGCAAAAGATTTACACATCAGAGATGATATGGCTTGCTTCCATGCGGTGTTCTTCTTTGTGCAAACGGGAAGGTGTAAAACATCAGCAGAGACAAAAGTTCTCTGTCTAGGGTCTGGGAAAGTATTAGTATGTGCTGGGGTCATTTGCGATTCCTTTCGCGTACCAATTGCTAGCCAGAGTTCAGTGAGGTGGGACTGGCTGAACAAAGCCTACAGAAAAAAAATCACAAACGTCTGTGTCCACAGTACGCAGCATGACCATTTGATCCTTGAGCAGCAGCATTGTCGCATGAGTAGAGCCTGCTTCATGTGGATAGAGAGTTAGATTGTTACTATTTGATTATTACACCATCGTCCACGGACAGAACAACTACCGCTAGCTAGAATCGTGAAACTTGGAGGGATGCCTGCATAAATAGAGAATGGGAGGTTGTACGTTATCAGATATAACAAAATGAAGAATGAATGAGTAATGAATGATTGAAACAATCCAAAAGATACTTGGAATTTTAACAGTAAAATGCCTCATAACCACACCATTTGCGGTACTTTGGGTCCATTGTAAACATGAATTAAAACTCCGTTAATACATACTAACAAAGTGACATTAAGCAGCTATTTTGAAATATAATAACCGTCTTAGAAATTACATATTGACAGCACCAGGCAGCACATAAAGATTACTGGGTAGAATGGTAATAGGACCTGTGCGGTACAACGTGACAAATAAAATCAGCAGTACATTTAAAGCATGTTATTAAATTTATAGTGGCAGCCATTTTGAACATGGCAGCCATATTGCTTATGTGATACACACAGACAAAACTGTAAAATGTTTAACCATACCAAGACACCATTTATGTTTAAAATATTGATTAAATCTTATCATTTACCATGACACATATAAAATCAATACTACCTTTAACATATGAAGGTTACAGTATGGCAGCCATTTTGATATCATGTACATTGGCATTTACAACAATAAAATGTAGGTTTGGATATGTTGAGGGCCCAAAGATTTAGAAAATCAACGAAACCCATGTTTTGCACTGTAAACTACAAAATAAGCAACTTTTTCCTGTGAGCGGCAGCCATCCTTGAATTTAGGCCCCAATGTGTGACCGCCATTTTGAATTAAACTACAATTTTGGTGAAATAACAGAAATATTGATTTAAAAAAGTTTAACCAAGTCTTATCTGCCCTATATAATAACGTTTACAAAACCAATTATTGGAATAATTACTGCCTTTTATAGGGTGGCGGCCATTTTGAAAATGGCGGGCATATTGGAAGGAAATTAATTTGGCCCTTAGACCAGATTTGTTTAGCATATCAATAGCTACCTCTGTGCCAAATTTGGTACTTTTCACCCAAAATGCACAAAAATTGTATGGCTCCCAAGTACATCAAGGAACTTATCTCGGATTATAATCCAAGTATTTCTCTACGCTCATCATCGATAGGTCTTCTTAGTGCTGGTCCACGAAGGAAGACTATGTATGGCTACCGGGCTTTTGCCATTGCAACTCTCCGTATGTGGATCAGCCTCCCGGTGGATGAATTCATCATTTTTTTATCAGAGTACGTTAATTTGGGTGGCAAATGCAAATTGGTAATATGCTGAAATTCTTTCTTTCTTTTTTGATAATTGAAATGATTATCATTAGTTTATATTAATTTATCTAATTTATAGATTAATGAAACTGTATTTTTGGTGTGTTTGTGTGATTATGTACAGCGCTTAGATACTTTAGAGCTTTACAAGTGACAATTATTATTATTATTATTATTATTATAAAAAAAAAAAAAAAAAAAATTATGTTTTATAATTATTGTATATAATGTAACTGCTATTTTCTGTATGTGAGGGCCTGCTTGGAAAGCAGTGCTTGACACTGAAGCTGTTTTACCCTCAATAAAGAAAGATTAAATAAAATAATAAATAAGATAGGTCTTCTTAGTGCTGGTCCACGAAGGAAGACTATGTATGGCTACCGGGCTTTTGCCATTGCAACTCTCCGTATGTGGATCAGCCTCCCGGTGGATGAATTCATCCTTTTTTTTATCAGAGTACGTTAATTTGGGTGGCAAATGCAAATTGGTAATATGCTGAAATTCTTTCTTTCTTTTTTGATAATTGAAATGATTATCATTAGTTTATATTAATTTATCTAATTTATAGATTAATGAAACTGTATTTTTGGTGTGTTTGTGTGATTATGTACAGCGCTTAGATACTTTAGAGCTTTACAAGTGACAATTATTATTATTATTATTATTATTATCATTAAAGATCGCTTCATGTTTTCCGTATCTAATTCTTCACAATACCAAACCGTATCGACTGAATTTCTGTATAGATTGAGCCATATTATTGAAAAGCATTTTCCAATCCAAATAACAATAAACAATACAATTAAAAAGAACCTGGCAACCGATTTCCACCTTATTCAGCTTAGACTTATCTAACATAAAAGACGAATTTACATTTCCCAGTCCTGTCAATCTAAGAACATAGAAATTGATACTTCAATATATAATGGGAGATCAGTAAAAAGAAACTTACGAAAAACATAAAACGACCCACCGTGTTCTATATTCTAAGTTACTGGTGGCAACTTACCGAGTAACAGCAAGGTAATGTAACTTTAACGTGGAAGGCGCGTCGGAGTGTTTTTCTAGTATTTTTCTTGAAGTTTCCAAACACCAAGCTAGTGATAAATAAGGCGTAGAAACAGTTTTATATCAACGCATTCTCAGAGCGAGTGTCGACACTGTTTTATTCAGGAAAAGCGAACTGAAGAGTGCGGCTATCATGGTTCGTTACCTCTGTTTCAAAAATGGATATAAATCATATCATTGTTCACTTTCTATGTGACGCACTTATATGAGTTACTCGTACTTCGAAAGACGATTATGCCTTGACAATAACATTAAGTAGGCCAGTATTTAAATAATGTTGAATAAATCTATGCAACAAAAACCGCAATAACTGTGTCTCGTGTATTTACGGTTTGGATTAAATAACGCCCCATGCCACAAGAGAGTGATTACTATTTGTATACTCGAGAAAAACAAGCAGAAACGTGACTTTTTCAATCGATTGTAAAGTATACCTTTACTAAATATTTTATCGACATACGCACCGCTATCTTGGAAAAAGTATGCTAAAAATGCAAACTTCCAAATGAAGACTTATTGTGGAGTTGTCTAAGCCGTGCGTTACGCCTATACCACCATATTCCCTACCAATTACAAAATTATAACATCACAAAGATTCAGCATTGGACAAGAGGCATTATGTGACGATTACATAACGTCGCTGAGCGGGAAAAACCTCATATGTGCATTTGACCTTTAATAGCAAAACTTCACATTTAGTAAAAACGGTAACATGACAAAACCTCATATGTAACATTTTGGGAGAAAACAAAAACTGAACAATTTGCTGTAATGCCTTGCACAAGAAAGGTTTCCTTTCTAAATATATTTAAATAATTATTTACTCCAGATTCTGAAATAAACTGCCATGTGATTTACTATCATAATTTGGCTGAAATTCAAACTAGAACCCAATGTGACCAAAATTCACATATGAGGGCCCACTTTTTTCATATGTGATTTTACATTTGACCTCTGGATATACATATGAGGTTTTTCCAGCCCAGGGACATTAATTTGCAATTAATTACAAATGTTCTAACAATTTCATCTTGTCGAACTTTTCTTTTTCCGCAACATAAAAAATGTAATTTAAAAAAAAGATTAAAACAATAAAAAAAAATCCATGAGGTTACATGGTTTATGTTTGATGATAAGAGACTTCTGCTTTGTGGTGGTCCTTATCAGATTTTCCAGAAGTAGACAGTTCGCCGCTAATAGGAGCATTATCAATGGTGTGATGATCACTATTGACGTGAGCGACAACCGATGCCCTGGCTGCATTGTTTCTGCAACTTACCGAGTACCAGCTAGATAATGTAACTTTACCGTAGAAGGCGCGTTGGGGTGAACTAGTATTTTCTTGAAGTTTCCAAACACCAAGCTAGTGATACATAAGGTGTAGGAACAGTTTTGTATCAAACGTATTCTCAGAGCGAGTCGCGACACTGTTTTATTCAGGAAATCTGATGTGAGGAGTGCGGCGATCATGGTTCGTTACCTCTGTTTCAAAAATGGATAGAAATCATATCATTTTTCATTTTCTATGTGACGCACTTATAACAAACTAGTATGATTTTCTCGTACTTAGAAAGACGATTACACCTAGACAATAACATTAAGTAGTCCAGCATTTAAATAATGTTGAATTAATCTCATATGTGCATTTGACCTTTTAAAGCAGCACTGGCACATTTTCACAAAATATGTAAGTTTTTCAATTTGCTCTCAAATGATACTCTAGGCCATTGGAAGAATAAAGATACATTTTACACATAAAAATAACATACTCAAAAAGATAGGGACGTTAATAACATATTAAAGACATCAAGGTAATTGTAGGGTAACATTCAAGTTTTCCATAACTTTTAATCAAACAAATGTGTATATTACACGAATATCATTGAGTCGTACTCATTGATATTAAAACCACAAAGGTCACAGATCCGTCAAACAAGGTACGTGCCATGGGAAACGTGCATACGGCGTGCGTTTTCTTGTGTTAAACGCCATTCCGTCGTCTGCTGAATTAATGTCGCTGGCGACATTAATTACAAGATCGTCCTGTTTACCCATAAGGACGCTGATTTAGTCTTAACCATTTCAGGTGAGGGATAATGTATATAAAAGCTTTACAACCATGTCAAAATATTGATTTTGAAAAATCTTGAAGGCGCATTTTTTTTTTTCAAATGTGCCAGTGTCTCTTTAAGAGCAAAACTTCACATGTAGTAAAAACGGTAGCATGACAAAATATCATATGTAACACTTTCGGGAGGAAAAAAAAAATGAATAATTTGCTGTAATGCCTTGCACAAGAAATGTTTCCTTTCTAAATACATATACATAATTATTTACTCCAGATTCTGAAATAAACTGCCACATGATTTACTATCAGAATTTGGCTTGAAATTCAAACTACATGCAGAACCCAACGTGGCCAAAATGCACATTATTTTACCATTGGGGCTCACTTTTGCACGTGTGGTTTTGCATTTTACCTCTGGATTTACATAATTATGAGGTTTTTCCAGCCCAGGGACAGTAATTTGCTTTTAACAATTTCATGTTGTCGAACTTTTCTTTTTCCGCTGCATAAACATGTAATTTAAAAAAAAAAGTATTAAAACATAAAAAAATAATTTAAAAAATCCACGAGGTTTAATGGTTTATGTTTGATGATAAGAGACTGTTCTGCTTTGTGGTGGTCCTTATCAGATTTTCCAGAAGTAGAACGTACGCCGGTAATAGGGGCATTATCAATGGTGTGATGATCACTATTGAAGTGAGCGACAACAGGTTTCCTGGCTGCTTGTTTCCCCCAACAGAAAGGGGAGTTTAGATTCTCCGATTAAATCTTACGTGCATCGGTGCAAGCCCACAATATATCAAGTTCTTGGGGGTAGGAGATATATCACAAGGCAACCTAGCGGTTTGTACACCTATAAATTTTATTAGTTTAATAAACGCATTTTTAAATGGCCAACGTTTTGTGGGACCCTTCTATACGCGCTTCCTTTAACAGAGCTTACAGATAAGGAACATTCAACCGAATGACTTTAGCAAACTCTCATTGCGCTAAACATGTCCAATGGATCCTGCTTGATGTATTTTTGTAAATGTACACCAACACTGATGTTTAGTGATTTATTCTAGATTTAAGAAAGTATACTTATCGAAAGCTGCCTGGACTTTCAAGCAGCGTGCCAATGTAATATAAACGACATTAATGTACTCAATACATCGAAGTTTCTTAGCGACTTAGAAGAAGTCGTCAATGCGCAGTATGAGCCAACAGTGCCTAATGCAGATAAATTGTTAGCCAAGAAATCAGCCAAATCGCTGCCATCTTTCATTGCACATTAAAGAGAATTTTTATTTTGCAGAGTGGATATGATGGATGAGATAATATGTAACATCTAATATTTAATCCTTGTCTTGGCGGCCCCAGACCTCTTTTTCCTGGGGGGCAAATGGGGGGGGGCAAGTGGAATTTTTGGGGGCAAAATTAAATTCTGTGGGGCAAAGTATAAATATTTGGAGATGTTTAACCATTTTGGCCCCAAAAATCGCAGATTTTTGCCCAAAATTTGGTTAATTTTTGGCCCCATCGCCGAAATTTTGCCAAAGATTCCCCGTGGCAGTGTCTTTTTCTTTCGCCGGGGGGGGGGGCAAATGGGGGGGCAAGAAAAAAATGGGGGGGGGGGGTCAAATGCCCCCCATGCCCCCCCCCCCCCCGTGGCGCCGACACTGATCCTGGTAAATATCAATTATCATAGGGCGCAAACATTTTTCCGTTTACGATTTTAATGATCATTATAATTAGTCACCTGCTGTGTGAAAAATTAATTTGTTAACCCTCTCATTCTTAAGGGTAAGAATAATTAATGAGATGTCTCGTCAGGGATGATTGACTTAGGATACAAAACAAAAGAAAAGAAAAGTATTCAAGATTACAATGGTTGTTGTTTGCTACGTCTATATGTTTCAGCGGAGTGTGCTATATACATGTATATCTGAAAAAGTACAACACTTGATATGATGGTAACAAGGAAAAAGATCCAGGAGTGCAATGGTTTTGGGTGTATAATAATTATAATAGGGCTGTTTGGAATATTAGAGTATATGTGCGCATGCTACAGAGCGTATAGCTCTGTAGCCATGGCGCGTATGTTCAAGGGTATTATGTTGATAGAGATTACTTTTGAGGGGAGTTTCTGGGTTTTGAGTTATGGCACAGGTATTTAACAGAAATAGGCACTGATTGATGTGTGAACGGTTAATAGCAGTGACGATGAAATCAGTGGCAACTGACGTGGGCCTGGGGCCTAATGTTGGTAATTAAGCCACAACCTTACAAATGTATGAGTATAAACTGCGTAGGCCGATTATTGCATGGCTGTAGCATAATTAATTTACAATTTGAGTGGTGTTCCGAATATGGTCTTCTTCTTCTTATCGTGTCCAAAACGATGTTCTTAAATAGATCGCCAGAGGATGGGTACAACGGTCTGGCTGCTTCACTGAATTCCGCAAGGTCCTTGTTTGTGATTGTTGACTCCAGTCAGTGGGAAGACAGAGGTTCAATCGTTGTGGTGCTGTTCCAAGCCACAGGCTGAGTATCCTGATCTGCTTCCAGGATACGCCCCACTTCTGCAGGAAAACCTTAGATCGGCCAGTTCTGAGTTCTCAATCTATTGAGGCATGCATTCAGCCCATGAGGATTCCGCTACAGGTGGGAGATGCTCACCAGGTCATCCGATAGAGTTACTTGGTTGATGGCAGTCTTTCTTTCCACAAGGGGCGACCTTTTATCATTGAGAGAGGTTGGAATTTGCTTAAGAAACTATCTCTAGATTTTAAGGCGGTTGGCCGCAGGTATCGGGGGCCCGAATAGGGTGATTCAAATGGATTTGGCAGCTACGCTCTGCATGCTCGCTAGCTACGACGGATGTCTGGTGGAGCAATCTATAGGCTGTACAAGTTTTCCGTTGGTGTTGGACGGAGGCATCGTGTGATAAGCCGCCAGGAAGCATTTAATGCTGGATCAAGCCCCGGGATCAAGCTTCTTGGCATGGGTTGAATCTTTTCCCATACAGGGCAGGAATACTCGGCACATGAGTAGCACAGGGTACGTGCCGTCGATCTTAGGTAAGTGGGCGAGCACCCAATCTGGTTCCCCTTGGAGTTTGTCAAGATGTGTTATTGCGGGAACATACTTTACTCTTCGTCTTAAAAGAGAGAGTGCGGTCCAAGGTGATTCCTAGGTAGACAGGGTTATCACAGAGGATCCAGGGGAGTCAGACCAGGTAACTTTAACTGACGTTTGGCTTCACGGAATTGCGTAGATAGAAAGCACACCCTGTGTCTTAGAGGGATTTGCACGTGGTGGTGTTCCTCATTAATAAGGAGTGAAGGTCATCCAAAAGCTTTGGAGAGTCTCTTTTTCAACAAATGTGAAGTCGGCATACTTGTGCGCTAATTCCAAGATCTAACGACTATGGTGTTAGACTTACATGATAAGCCTGTGGTATTGTCATAGTTATAAGCCAAATTAGAATTGTGTGCACGACAGTTCTTGCATATAGCCTTTGCCTACTCTAAAATAATTGAACTACATTTATTTGAAAAAGGCATGGTGGATCGAACCTGTGATATCTTGCATTATAAATCGATGCTCTATCCACTACACTAGCGAGGGAGGATGTGGTGGTGATTGATTTGAATCCTAAAAAGCTTACGGAATAAACCGAATAATACTATTGTTATATGATAGATATACTATAGAAATAGCGCCCGCATAAGTTTTCCGGTAATAGATCACAAACCGTATTCGCAGGACTAGTTGGCGGAATAGTAACTTCATTGATAAAGTACCACACGATGACTGAAATGCTGCTTGAAAATAGTCTTTACTACGCCTTCCAATGCATTGAAACTCAGTCTTTACTACAGAACCGCTGTATAGTTCAAATCTTGATCGATACGTGTGACAACGGAGATACAGGAATGCTTGGGCTTGCCGCCCATTGTAGTTATAAACGGTAACGAGAGAATAGGTTGGTGTCCCGTGTCAGGGACCAGGTCACGGCTCAGGTATCAGGTATCAGTTGGCTCTTCGGGGGCGCGATATATATAAATCCGACTCTGTTAAATCAAGGTCTGTCAATGACCCCCGCCAAGTGCTATTATTTTTTCCGAAAGACACCCTTATGATGTCTAAACCAGTACAAAAATTTAGCCTTTTCCCTACTGATTCAAAAACCGAGATCGATGACGAATAATCGGTGTTGTTTTCCATTAGGATACGTACGTCATTTTACCTGAATGGGTCCCCGAAGCAAAATAATAACCAAAATGCCGTGACGTATCAACTCTTTATTTTTCCAAAAATTGGCTGTTATTCACATAATAAAATTCCCTTTTTAAGATTACAACATCGGGATATTGTTCTTAATAATTAATATTCCAATTGTCCCCGCATGAATGTGAAAAGATAGGCGCTCTAAGTCTACAAACTGAAAACATAGTCAGCCGGCTAAAATACCCTTACCGTGGAATGTATGAGCAGACGATCCCCGTTTTAGTTTTAGCAGGCTTACAGCCACTTGCGCGGCTGCGGGGGTTATGCGGCAAGATTATCATATGTGACGAGGTGATTCTTTCAACCATAATAATAGGTGTCCTTAACGGCATAATTCGATATTGTGTTAAGATATCCCATTCTGTGAAAAGAGGAGAATTGCTATTTCACTCTCTCTGAGAAGATTAGCAATATCTCTGGATTGCAAACAACCCAAATCGCATGCTGTAAACAGGTATTCCAAATGCCAGGACTTCAATCTTCAACATGATGTACATATCACAGCATTAGGTTTATTTTTTCACCTCCTACCAGGTGGCTTTTCCTTGCACATTTTTGTGGACACCCTGTAGCTAATTAAGAAATGCGATCCAAACCACATGTTTTTAGTACAACTCCTTAAGCAAATTCCTCTGATCAAGTAGTACCTGTGAAAGAATGGAGCTAATCGAGATAATGTAAAATTACACAGAAAACCGGCCATTCATTCCACTTACACACAAATAGACTGTTACAGGTACAGGTATGTGTTTCCGTAGCTTTGCGTGAATGATCTGGACGAAGTTTCGGTTGCCACTAGTCTTCTTATTATGATGAATAGTTCCACAAACAGAACAGGTCACATGAACCTACGAAGATGGTTGTGGTATACGAAGAGATCTGTGTGACCTGGATCGGTGTGTGTAAATTTCAACAAAGAACTGAAACGCGGGTCTCTATTGTATTACGTTAAATTTAGATGCAATGCTTTTCGAGGAACCTGATCGTTAGAGTACAAATGCAAAACAAGACACATAGAGCAAACCTTAGTCACTTTATCACAAACGAACTTCTTTACAACATCGTTCGATCATATTGAAAAGCGCGCCAATGCTCAATCTAATAACTAGCTGGGTCACTTTGTATATGGCGCCATACCAAAGCACACCAAAGCTCGGCCCTGTGCCCAAATCTCAAATTAGATTTCATTCTCATTTTGCTCATAAAATTTCGTAGAAGCTTAGTACAATTTGTGTTACAATACATCGAAGTCCATATTAGCGACATGTAGGGTTTAGTTCTGACATCGTCCTTAATCATTGACAGTCTCAATATGCACAAGGCAAACCACAGGTCTTCAAAAAATTTCCCATCCATGACATCGTTCCATATTAACGTGTTGCTAGTTTCGATATTCCCTATATTCTCATTCACTTCAAACGAGCTATCGGAACATAGTGCACAGCGCATTGTTCTTCCCTGATGTACATGCACACCCCGTGCCGTTAATTGGTTGGAATAGACAACGACAAGCATCATGCATGGGGTGAGTCGTAATTATCATGTCGGGTCGCTTTGGTGGGTGGTTTGAGGATTCTTTAGAGTGTGTTCGCAATGGAGAAGCGGTGCCCGGCGGTAAACAGAGACTCTTCATAAATATTTGTTAAGTGTCCGGTAAAACGTTGTTCGTGATTATGTGCCTATGTTCACATAATAAAATAACGAGAATTTGTATTTCCTTCTTGGAATAAAACATGAAAAGTAGAATTGCGCTATCTCGTCATGCGCGCTTGCTGTATTGAATAATATAGAGTATTGGAGACCTTTTCATGTTTATTTCCCATAGATCAAATAATGCAAAGAGGTAATTGCACCATTTGGTGAGGCAGGCAATATTGCCATGCTACTAACAACATAGAAAATAGTAGATATTGCCACGTAAAATATGCTTGCTTGTGTCGAAGACGCTGGCCAATGGCCATCCAAGAACTCCACTTCTTTTACATAGGAGGTAATTGGGGGATGAATGGGATGTTGAATAATCAATACTAACATCAGCAGTAAAATTTAATGTGAACTTTCAATAATACATTTCCCACACAAAATATAAATACAAGTCATAGGTTAATTTTTTCAACCCCCCACCCAATCCTTACCGGGTGCTTTTTGCCTTGAACCATTTTTGTGGAAACCCTGTAGCTACATTAAGCATGCGCTCCAAACCCACCCTGGTACAACTATTAAGAAGATCCTCTGATAAAGTAGTACCCTGTGAAAGAATGGAAGCTAATCGCGAGAGAATGTACAAATTATTACACAGAAATACCGGGCCATTCATTCCACTTTACACAAAAATAGAATGTTACAGGTACAGGTGATTTGTTTGATTTGTTCGTAGCTGTTGCGTGAATGAATCTGGACGCAGTTTCGTTGCGCACTAGTCTTCGTTATTATGATGAATAGTTCCACCCAAAAACTAGCACAGGTCCACCATGAACCTTACGAAGATGGTTGTGGTTATACGAAGAGAGAGATACTGTGTGCCTGGAGGTGTCTGTGTAAATTCAAAACCAAGCAAACTGACTGAAACGCGGTGAGGTTTTGTCTATCTTAGTATTACAAATTAGTAATTGCAATGGCTTTTTTCGAGAACCGGATGACGTTAGTAGTACAAATAGCACAACCCAAGACCACATAGAGCAAACCTTAGTCACGTTATCACAAACGAACTTCTTTACAAACATCGTTCGATCATATTGAAAAAAGCGCCGCACTGCTTAATATAATAACCTTAGCTGGGTCCTTTGTATAGCGCTATTTATAACAAAGCACACAAGCTCGGCCCTGTGCAAATTCTCAAATTAATATTTTCATTCTCATTTTTTGCTCATAATAATTTCGTAGGACACTTAGCTACAATTTGTGTTGCAATACATGAAAGTCCATATTAGCGAAAATGTCAGTGGTTTAGTTCTGACATCGTCCTTAATAATTTGACAGTCTCAATAATGACACCAAGGACGCAAACCACGTTCTTCCAAAAACATTTCCCCATCCCATGACATCGTTTCATTATACCGTCTTTGCTTAGTTCTGATATTCCCTATTTCTCACTCACTTCACACGAGCTATCGGAACCTCGTTGTCACAGAGCATTGTTCTTCCCATGATTGTACATGCACAAAACCCCGTGCCAGTAATGGTTGGAATAGATCACATGACAAGCATCATGCATGTTGTGACGTCGTAATTATCATGTCGTGGTTCGCTTTGTTGGTGGTTTTTGAGGATCTTTAGAGTGTTGTATCGCAATGAGAAGCGGTGGCCCGGCGTGGAGGTAAGGTAAACCTAGACTCTTTCTATAAATTATGTTAAGTGTCCGGTATTATGCTGAAAAGTTGTGTTCGTGCTTATGTGCCTATGTTACATAATAAATCCGGCCGAATTGTATGTTCCTTTTGGAATAAAAAACATGAAAAGTAGAGTAAATTGCGCTATTGCGTCATGCGCGCTTGCTTTTATTTGAATAATATAGAGTATTGGAGCTTTTCTGTTATTCCCCATCGATCAAATAATGCCAAACGATGGTTAGGAATCTGCACCATTTTTTTTTTTTTGGGGTGCATGGCAGGCCAATATTGCCTATGTAAACTTCACAAACATAGAAAATAGTAGATATTGCCACGTAAAATATGCTTGCTTGTGTCGAAAGGACGCTTTTGCAACTGGCCATCAAGACTCCATTCTCTTTTACAATAGGAGGTTAATTGGGGGATGAATGGGATGCGTGAATAATCAATACTTAACAGTCAGGCAGTAAATGTTAAGTGAACCTTTCAACTACTACATTACACACAAAAGATAAACTTAAAAGTCGACGTTGTCCAGAAAACATGACATTTGAAATTTAACACTTATGCACAAGAGGTTTGCACTTCCGTTAGGTTGTGCATAAGGGGGGGGGGGCCTCTTAGGGCCCCATTCACTATATTAATAACAAACTTCCAAAGGAATTTTTAGATGAAATCACCACATGTAAGAACCCCCCCCCCCCCCCATGGATTCCAAAGACATCAAACAATTACGAATAAAAATGAATAAAAATTGTTCAGTAAGAAAATTAGGGGAAACATTTGATTTTAATTTTGCCCGTCAAAATGTGTGCCCGAAAAGACTCTCATTCGTTTCTGCATTTTCTATGGCATGAATCACCTAGACTTTTGCTGAGTGCCTCTAATGGGAAGAGGAACTATATTGACATATTAAGCACAACTAGAAATGCCTCGTGCCATTTTTTTTTTTTGGTTTACTTGTATAATTTACATAGCGGTCCTACAGTAAACCGTATGCGATGTATATAAAAGTATATGACACCATAATTGGCCTACTATACTCTCCAAGAATTTTTGCTTAAATGTACTTTGTTTATGTCATAGGTTTATGCATTAGAAAATCAGAAGCACAGTATCTCATTAAGATTTTTTAATTTTTTTTTGTCATGGGCACTTCCGTTAGTGCATAAGGGGGGGGGGGGGGCTCCTAGGGACCCATCCTAATAACGCAAAAACGACGCGATGATTTGATTTTTTTGCACCAACGCAAGCCGCAATAAAATGAGACAAATACAAAAAATATAAACCAAATATATTGCAGCGTTAAAAAATCGCCCGGCCGATAAAAACCAAAAAATGGTACCCTAGGAACCCCCCCCCCCTTATGCGTTAAGTGTTATATGGGAGGCTTTTCATGGAAAAAGGGAGGCTAACAACTTCAGAAGAAGTAAGTGAAATTTGGGGTCATTCGATGGTCAGGAGCAATGAGGCAAAGCAATCAATGGAGGTGTGTTTTGGTTGCCAAATGCGGATTGGCTTAAACCCTGACATCTTGAGTGTCGAATGGAATTGTCCACTGACAAGTTACAGTTGTGTAGTGCATTTGTCTCTTTGGCGTTTTTAGGAATTATTAACCAGGTAGTTGGTCGTTAAGTAACGGAGAACTTCAAACAAATTTCTTCTCAAATATTAGAATAATGGAGCTTGTGAAAATTTTAAAACTTAATGATTTTTAAAGCAAAGCAAACGTATGAAATTAGGAAGTGCAATTCAAGTTTTTTAGTATGTTGGCGTTTATTTTATCATATCATGGCCTCCGTCAGTCGCAAGCGACTATGGATAATGCGCCCATATTAGGGTAACAGGTTAGGTGAACAGCGACGTCTATGGCTGAAGAGGCCAATCATAGAGTGGCAGTCTCATGCACAGGGCTACATATTATGGGATGTCACAGCTGACTATCCAAGGATCAGTGCAGCTTTCTTTTAGCTCGCTGCTTCTCAAGATGGCTGATGATCTGTTGTTCTCCAGCTCAAGGTGTGCTTCACTGTTCGTCTTCGCCAAAGGTGACGATTGTCCAGCAAGTTTCTCCCAGCCCCCAATGTCGATGTTCAGTGTACACATATCAAAATCGTTCAAATATCCTTGTAGCGGAGCATGGGTCGACCAACTTTCCTCTTGCCAGATGTAAGGGCTCAGCATACATGATATCTTCGGTAACGGCATCCTCCATTCGACGGATATGGCCCAGCCATCGGAGTCTGCGTTGTCTAACGACATGGAAGATGGTGGGGAGTCCAATTCGAGTCAGGAGCTTCTGAATTTTGGACCACCATGTCCTTCCAAGTGACACCCACAATGCGTCTAATACAGCGCAGATGGAAGCTGTTGAGAGTCTTCTCATGCCTAGAGTTTGTAGTCCATGTCTCACTACCATACTGTAATGTGCTGATGATGCAGGAGTTGTAAACTGCTGCCTTTGTTTTAATGACAGCTTCGGATTTTCACACACACGCGTTGTAAGCCGGGCAAGTGACTGCAGCGTACACAATGCGTTTGCCGATTTTCCTGCATCGAGAGACAGACTGTCACTGATGTGGACCCTAGGTAGTGAAGTCCACAAGTGTGTAATTGTCGATTGTGATGACAGTGGTTTCTTGAACATCTTTGGCAAGGACATTAGTCTTTTTCAAACTGATGACAAGTCCGAAATCCGTACAGGCCTGTGAGAAGAGATCTATGAGCAGCTGAAATTCCGGCTTGGAATTTGAAGTAATGGCAGCATCATCAGCAAACAACATGTCACGAATCACTATCTGAGACGAACCTTTGGTCTTAAGCTCTAAGCCGTGTACAGGATTGACGAGCCGACCATCAGACCTTGTGTGCATGTAGATGCCTTATGTGGCTGAAAACCGAATCCAGCTTCAGAATTACCTGAAAAGATCCAAAGAGCGTTGGGGGGCCAAAACACATCCTTGCTTACCACCACTGCGAATGTCAAACGGCTCTGATAAGCAGCCGTCAAACTGTACCGTTCTTTCATGTCAGTGTGGAAAGATCTCATTTGCGTTTATTTTAAGAAGTAAAGTTATGTTAGTTGGGTCAGAAGACTGAAAACCTTTCAGAAAGTCATTCTGATGACCCCAAAGCTAGTCTGAATCTTTAGTTTCCTTGCACGTATTTCCTTCATTCATGTGGCTGACTCAGTGTTGATTACTCTGTATTATCTCCCACAATTAATCCAATTGCATTACAAATTAATGATCTATTACATCCTCACGGATTAGTTTATCAAATCTTACTCTAACTAGTAATTTCAACACGCTCGGTTAAAGAACTAGGTTTTGAGGTTTTATTGCATTTTAAAAATTCCACGAGTGGGACAGTCGCGTCCTTTAACCTATACCCATTAAATTTGAACTTCTTCCGTATATTTTTTGTTAAAGAAATGAAACTGAAATTTTTTTGTTAGAGGCCTTGAAGTTGTTCACAACCAACCACTACTACGAGTTATCTGATTCTTTCCTACTGAAGATTTACATATCATTTTTGTAATTCATGTTTATTAATATTCTTTAACCGTGCATCATTTATCCATAAATCAATGCCTTCGAAAGTTAGGACGAAAACCCTTATTTCATACGTTCTGAGAAGGAGCGTATTCATAAATCAGACAGAGTAAAAAACTCTTTAAAAAAAAAAATGCTTACCAAAAACTCTAATAGATATATCTATATATATATATATACTAAGATATATATATATATATATAGATAATATAGTATATAAGATAGTTAGGATAAAAAGCTGCGTCGCAGTGACATATAAATCATATAAAGGGTCAATTCTTGCGCCATTCGTTGCACAAGTGTAATGTTATTATATAGTGAGACCAACGTGGATGGCTGACGTTTCACGGACATCTCCGTTCATTCGCCTCCAAACCCCGAGTCTTCCCATCGCACGACACTTCGCCACAAACAAAATAAGGGACCACATCAAGATCTCGGTTTGTACACTTTGCAAGAGCGATATCCAACACGAGAAGGAATGAGACAAAACGCATCATACCATAGACTAGGACCTCTCCAACCCAGTGGACTTAATGCGATTTTAAAGCATTCAAATTGTAATTTGTATTTTTCATTCACGCCGAGCGTTGCGATTTGCGTTCCTGCGGCCGCATGCGCACGCGGGCTCCTCCTTGCGACCCTCTCGCGTTTTTTTTTTCCCGCGCCACGCATCTCGCAACGTTCCCCGTGTATCTTCATAACAAAACTCGCTACCAACTCAACCCGATGAAGGGCGAAGCCCGAAAAATTTGTGTTCAAACTTATCTCATTATTACGGCATTCTTTACTTTGGATATTGAACCTTTATCATATAGAAAAATATATATATATATAGATATATATCTATATATATATATAATATATATAATATATATATATATATATAATATATATATATATTATATATATAATATATATATATATATTCCTTATAAATTATTCTGTCCCTTTTTATTCCCTGATCGAAACCTACAAATTTGTTTCGTGTGGCTTACGCCACATCAACTCTCAGGTGTGATGAGTGTGGCGTAAAAGCCGCAACTAAACAAATTTGTATTGTTTCGATCATGGAATAAACAGGGACAGAATAATTTTATAATTTATATAAGCTCTACTTCATTAGTATCCGAGCAATCTTTCTATCGCTCTGAATCTATTGCTGTACTTATATATATATATATATCTAATATATATTCTATATATATATATATAAATTATAAGTATTCTGTCCCTTTTTATTCCATGATCGACACTACAAATTTGTTTCGTGTGGCTTATACGCCACACCATCAGTTTGATAGTGGGGGCTGTAAGGCCCACCGAAACAAATTGTTAGTGTTTCGATCAGGGAATAAAAAGGGACAGAATATTATAATTTATAATTACCTCTACTTTCATGAGGAATCGAGCACTCTGTCATATGCGATTCTGAATCTATTGCTGTATTATTATATATATATATATTATATTTATATATATATTATTTGGATCCCATGGACCATGGATTCCATGGATTGCTACTGTTTTGGGGGTTGTTTCAAAGAATCCTTCCCGCACGCCCGTAACCTACATTTCAAAATGTGAATTCAAATGTGAAGGAAAATATAAAATATATTCCTTATCATTAATATCAAATACAATTTCTTTCAAGAAGTACCTCACATCTCCCTGGCAACTGCTTTCACATTCCATGAACCTTAATAATGGATTTGAATTACAAGCCTGCGGTAATGTTCAGCCCAGCTTGTAACGGGGACAGGCGGGATCTTTTCTTTTTATTTGCCCTCAGTATCAATGTTAACAAAAACATAAAAATAATATCCAATTATATGTCAAATGTCGGAGGATTTCACCTAATGGTATTAAAGTATTTCATACACTATAAAAGCAATAATATCCGCAGGCCAGGGCCTACCTAGTGAAAATAAGCGTCATACTGACTTTGCTTCCTCTGCTGAGAAGAAATGTTAACACTCATTTGATACTGGCAGGATTGCACCCACAATGAATTTCTAAGGAAACTGAGACTTAATCGAATAATAATTATGATTAGATATACTCTGAGGCAACATAGGTATAAGTCCCCTGTGCAGTAAACGCTATCACAAGAAAGAAACATATTATGATAAGAGCCGCTGCAGGTATAATTACATGTCAAACAGGCTTGAAGTGGACAATCTGAAGCAATAGAAACTGGTTGCATCGTTACTTGTGATCAATTACTGCTAACAACTCAAAATGAACGCCCACTTAGACTTGTGCTAAAATATTCAATAGACAAACGGACGGACGGACATACATATGGACATGCTTCGGTTGCCAAGAAACCTTTGCTTTGCAATATATCATCTCTTGGATCCAATGCGCCATTTGTTCTGTCAGCAAAGTATGTCTATTTGTAATTTGCAATCTGTACAAATTATACTCATGGCCACGGGTATTGAGATTACATTTTCTTTACGGCCAGCCGTACTGATTATGTTGACTACGAGGGCAAATTGTGTCATACTTGCATCTTTAAGTTTCAAAATGCTGACAAAAACGGTGAGGCACCGCGATCAAGTAGAGTAAAATATGATGGCAAACTGAAAAACCGCTTATTGATGTTACGTTTCGCGATATTACTTGCAATGGTGAAGTAAGAAATGTGCCCTAAATCGACAAAATACTACAACGCACCATCCGCTTAATATGCAAGCAGTATCTTGAAATGTAAAACAAGTTTCGAATGCTGTTTACTTCTATATATTTTGGAGCGACTTACTAGAAATCACTTTTAGCAATCGTAGCTATGCTTATTGAAAGGAAACAAATAAAGAGAAGAAAATAGGAATAGGAATTAAAATGAAAAAAATAAGGGAGAGAAGAGATAGAGATTTTCAAGAATGTCCCTCACAAGTAAGAACTATCTCTCATGCCAGGAATGTTATTTGACTCTTAAGACTTGAATTACTTTGAGTATTGACATCATCCTACATAAAGACCGCCGTTTACCCTTTGACCCTTCAAGAGTTGACCTTCCAACTCTGATTACAAGTTGAATCCAAATCGGGTGACGGCTTGTGTTTGTAAGCCATTCGAATTTAAGCAGACTATAGACGACGGAATTTGTTCCATAAAGCTCGAGATAAAAAGGGAAAAGAACAGAGAAGAATCAGCTTGCGCAGCAAAATCTGAATGCAATAGGAATTTCAATGGAATCATAATATTAGAGATGCGAATTATATTTGATATTCTGTTCGTCAATTACATTTACTTCACTTACTCTACTCCGTCGAATCTGTCGGTATGTAGTGATGGCGTTCCAAAGGGGTCTTTCCGTATGAGGATCGCTGATTTCATTCGGTTGAAACTGGGTATCTTTGCATAGTACATCAACAAAAGTAGTATAGGCCGCATCAGCCTTTCTCTTCTGGGAGGTTGCAATATGATCAGCACTTTGCTACTGGTCGTGTAGTAGATCTTTTGCAGTGGCCAGCGAATTGAGGCCGCCTCCTTATATTGTGTTGTAAGTTAGGCATTTGCCATAGAGTTCATTATTTGTTGTGCGACTCTTCCAGTTGATGTTAAGTGCTGCCCTAAGGAGCCTGGTGTAACATCCATCGAGGATTTTACTTAATTTTGTTGTCAAAGTCCAGGTTTCTGCACCATAGAGAAGGACACTTTCAACTGTTTGCCTGAAATGTTGATCTTAATATCCATTGATGATAGACTGCCAGATCGATTTAACTTATTAGGTTGCTTTCCAAGCCTAGTATTCTGACTCTGGGACATCTTGTCGCTGAAATGACAAATAACCAAGATATTTGAAGTCATTTACTATTTCTAGTGGAATGTCATCCTGTGTTTTCATTTGGAAGTAGCTTGTTAAATACATACATTTGGTTTTTGATGAATTCATATGCAGACCAACTTTCATAGCGGCTAGTTCTACTCGCTCCAGGAGTTCTTGTGCTTGGAGCGCGGTGTCAGATATCAATGATATGTCGTCAGCAAAGTCAAGATCAGTGATGATTTTCGGACCGACTCTGCGACTTCTTCTTGGCTCAATTGTAAACCCCAACTGTTCTTCCCTACCCGCTTGATTGCAGTTCTTAGACAGTAATAAGAACAATGATGAATATGTATGGGGCAAGTGTATCTCCTTGAAGCACCCCTGCAGAAATATTGAACATATCTGTTACCATCTGGAGTTATGACCTGGGTTTTGTGTGTATATGTATCTTCAATGGCATTTGTTATGATTTCAGGCAATCCATAAGCTTTTAGAATGCTGATCATCTTACCTCTGTGGATAGTATCAAAGGCTTTTCTAAAATCTATGAAAGTCACAACTGCTGACAATTCTTGTCTTGAATCCCCTCAAAGATTCTTCTCAGAGCAAGACTGACGAAAGTTGACCTGCCATCGCTGAAGCCATTTTGGTTGTCGCGAACTATTGGATCCAAGTGTGGTCTGATTCTTTTTAGAAGCATCCGGTTATAAGTTTTGGCAACCATGTATTAAGGCATATTCCCCGGTACTTTGAGGTCAGTGCTAAGTTACAGCTCTGGGTACAGGTATTAAGTTCAGTATTGACCATGGTTCAGGTTTCTTTCTGTTGATGAGCGCATCGTTGCAATGTCTAGTATGATGTATATATACTGCATCTTTAAGCACCTCTGGGGGTATGCCATTCTCACCGTAACTCTTCCCTTCTTTAATTGCACATTTTGCTTCGGTATACTCTCCTTCATCAAAAGGATCTGTTCTGATGGACAATTCCTCAAAAATGTTTGGTATTGCTTCATATTCATCATTAATGAGGTTCCATGCTAATTTCTGTTTGTTGTTTTTGCTTACAGCCTAAAATTCCTTGAACTTTGTTTCAAGAAACTCTTTGTTGACAGTCTCATAGGCTTGATCAAGTTTTCCTTTGCTTTGTTCAAATTCTATTGCAGAATCATTTGTATTCTCTGTGGTGTGTTTGTCATTTGCCAATTCAAGTTGTTTTCTAGCCTTTTCAATCCTTTTATCATAACATATTGCTTTCTGACGCTTCTTATTCACCTTTGGCTTCGCAGCTGTTTCTTTGTTAGCCTGTATTAAGTAACCATATTTGACAGGATCATCATTGGTGTGTGGGTCGTCGTTGCACAATACAGTGTATCTGTTTTTGACCTCAACTGTGTATCTGTCTTGCAGTTCTGGGTCTGTTGACAGCTTGTTCCAGTCATATTTTATCTTCTTTGGTGATGCTTTTCCATTAGTTCTCAAACTAAGTCTTACATTCATAGCCACGATTCTATGGTCTGAGCCAATACTTGCAAAAGAGTTATATGCTTGTGAATTTAGCACACTATTTCTCCACTTCCTCCGGACCAGGATGTAGTCAAGTTGCGCTAAAATGCCAAAAAACTTTCTTTAAAAGCTTCTAGATAATCGTTCTCTCATCCTTTCCGGTCATTTTAGCGAAAAAAAGGTGAATGTAGCACCTTCACCGGGAATAGGGTATGCCGTAATAGTGTGGGGGGGGGGGTGGTTGCCACCCAAGGATATTTTATGGTGCATTTTTGAAAATATTATGCACAGCATGGCTCTAAAACTCCATGTTTATGTAAAACTAGCCAATTTACATCATTTAGAGCTGAAAAACGCATGAAAATCCGATATTCCTACGTTTTTAGCGCAAAATTGGATTTTCGCCTATTTTCTGTGGAAAATGTTGCCGATTCGCGGACTTGATGACGTCATTGTGACGTTATACTAGGTATTATTTTGGTATCAATGGAAAGGAGAGGACCATAGCTATCCACTGGTATCAAAATCATAAGCATTGGTGTTTATAACGAATTCCCGAGGGGTGGTGGTAACACCCCCCTCCCCCCTTGGTAAACCGTGTTACAAAAAATGCTTGTTAAGACCAGGGTAATGAAACTGTTTACAGTATTTTTTGGTGTTTTGATATGTACACCGTTAGAGCTTTACAAGTGACATTATAGTATTATTATATCACATTCCCTCCCTAGGCGAATTCCCCTCGTTTGTTAGTATAAGTTCGACATTAGGGCGATATTTTTTTCGCCTTAACGTGATCCTTTGTTTGCGCTTTAATTTCCGTCAAAGATGCATATTAATTCATGCACATGAAGATATCTCAATGGCTACACGAACCATGAATTAATTAATTATCATAATAAGAAAAGCTCATTATATCTATGAATTATTAAATTTTCGCCCTCTGGTTCAATCTAGGAAAATTATTATTATATTATCATAATTATTATTTTATCATTAAAGATCGCTTTATGTTTTCCGTATCTTATTCTTCACAATACAAAACCGTATCGATTGAATTTCTGTGAGAATTGAACCATATTATTGAAAAGCATTTTCCAACCCAAATACAATCGACAAACAAAGAAACTTGGCACCGATTTCGCACCTTTCAGCTTAACATTCTAACAAAACGCCGAATTTACAATTTCCCCGTCGTCAATCTAAGACCATAGAATGATACTTCAATATATATAGTAGGAGACCAGTACAACGAAACTGAACAGCAATGTTTACGAAAACAGAAAACTTGTTTATATTCTAAGTTACTGATGGCAACTTACCGAGTACCAGCAAGGTAAGGTAACCTTAATGTAAGCGCCGTATCAGTGAACTAGTATGTTTCTTGATTTTCCAAACACCAAGCTTGATAAATAAGGCGTAGAACCAGTTTTTATATCAACGCATTCTCAGAGCGAGTGTCGACACTGTTTTATTCAGGAAAAGCGAACTGAAGATTGCGGCGATCATGGTTCGTTACCTATGTGTCCCAAAAATGGATGAATCGTATCATTTTTCACTTGCTATGTGACTTATAACAAATTATATAGTTACTCGTACTTCGAAGAACGATTACAACCTAACAATAACATTAAAGTAGGCCAGCATTGACTGAAAATATTGAACTATTCGTCAACGAAAACCGCAATACTGGTCTGTGTATTTACGCTTTGGATTGAATAACGCCACACCACAAGAGAATGATTACTATTTGTATACTCGATTACAACAAGCAACCGGGCTTTTTTCAAATCGTTGTAATTACACCTTTACTAATATTTTAAGCCGACATACGCACCGCTATCGTGGAAAAGTGTGCTACAATGCATAAGGACGTTCAAAACTTCCAAATGAAGACTTTATTTGTGGCATTGTCTAAGCCGTACGTTACGCCAATACAACCATACTACGTGAATCAAAAAAAAATGGTGCAACGGTTGCAGATGACCTTGACCTTGATAAATCTTGAATCATATTTTGTTGTTGTTTTAATAAAGAAAATCTAATATACTTCCACATGTTGAAAATGAATAACACGATAAAACAATAAGCCAGATTTGACCAATTTTTTTAAGCCAACACTTTTTTTTTCCTCACTTCCAATGGGATTTACATCAGTAAGCAAGATACGCCAATTTACGATACACGGGGCTAGCATTATTTATGTTATTTTGTTTATTGGTCTATGAATAGCCATACTCTCCTTCATTGCATCTTCAAAAAGAATTTAATGTTCACACAAACTACCGAATTTCCGGAATTGTACATGAAAATGGTTTCAACACTACTACTGTAAGCTCTTTGCAATATCCTAACCACTTGGTTGGAAGATCTTCTTTCTTGCTCTGCAACATGTGAATTAGTGTTTGGATTCGTCATATCAGTTGGCACATGTATAAATAAATTCATTGTTAATTTCAAGAAAATGTAGCCTTAAGTTGAACAAATGACTGAATATTGATATTGCACATTCTCACAAACACAAGTTTAATGTTTGTAAAATCCGCATAGGATAAGCGAAAAAAGGGGTGTGCTTACAGAATTTGTCATATCTGGCTTATTATTTAATCGCTTTCTTTCATTTTTTCAACATTGGAAGTATAATTAATGTGTTTTAATTAACAAAAATTTTTTGTTTTTTGAAATATTTCCTTTAAGTGTTAAGGTCAAGATCATCTTTAATCCCTTGCACATTTTTTTTTGTTTTTTGATTCACGTAGTATCCCTACCAATTAATGTTTGAACAAATTTAACATCACCAGATTCGCATTGGACCGAGGCAAAATGTGACGATCACATAACGCCGCAATGGGCGGGGAAAAACCTCATATGTGCGTTTGACCTTTAAGATCAAACCTCACAATAGTAAAAACGGTACAGACCAAACCTCATATGTAAAATGTTCGCCATGACACCAACAAATGAAAATCTGCTGTAATGCCTTCACAAGAAAGGTTTCCTTTCTGCAATATATTTAAATAATTATTTACACAGATTCTGAAAGTAACGCCACATCAGTTACTTATCAGAATTCGCTTGAAATTCAACAAGACCAATGTGATCAAAACGCACATATGTGGTTTTACCATTGGGGCTCACTTTGCACGTGTGGTTTTTGCATGTGACCTCTGTATTTACAAGGGTTTTCCAGCCCAGGGAACATCCATTTGCTTTTAATTACAAGTGTTTTACATAATCTGTCCGAAAACGTGTTCTTTTTTTTTTTTCCCGCGCATAACAGTGTCTTATAAAAGAGTATTAAAAACAATCATTTAAAAATCATGAGTTTTCATGTTTATGTGTGATGATAAGAGACTGTTCTGCTTTGTGGGGGTCCCTTAATCAGATTTCGCAGAAGTAGAAACTACGGCCGTTAATAGGAGCATCATAAATGGTGTGATGATCACTATTGAAGTGAGCGACAACAGGTTTCCTGGCTGCAGTGTGTCTGATAATCTGATACGACATTCTTCTTGTTAGATTCATAACTTACACTAGAAAAAATAACACAACACATAAACTAAAAAGGAACGAACCAAAATAACGCGCTGTATGGGTATGATATCGTTGTTTTCATTGAGTTTTTTTATCAAACTCAATCTCTTTATAAATTGTTGCCCATATTGTAATACCTGCTTTGTATTGTTTTTTCCTGCATTGTTTTGCGCGAATTGAGCGAATGTATCCAATAACACGCATTCGTAAACTCGGGGCGAAAGCAGTTCGTTTTCTGAGTTACGAATTGCGTGTTATTGTTACTTTTCGCTCCATTCGTGCAAATAATGGAGCGAAAACAATAGGGTGACGTCACAGATGTGTGTTAATATCAGAAATTTGGCGAATTCAAACTCTAGAACCCATAGTGACCAAAATGCACTATAGTTTTACTATTGGGGCCTCCGGATTGTTTGCCCGTGTGGTTTTGCATTGACTATAGATTTACAAGGTTGTTTCCAGTCCAGGGACAAATAATTTGCTTTTAATTACAAGTGTATTAAACAATTTCATCTTGTCGAACTTTTCTTTTTCCGCAGCATAAAATGTAATTTTAAAAAGTTATTAAAAACAAAAAACTCCATGGGTTTTATGGTTTAGTTTGATGATACTAGACTGTTCTGCTTTGTGGTGGTCCTTATCAGATTTTCCAGAAGTAGAAACTACGGCCGAATAGGGAGCATTATGAATGGTGTGATGATCACTATTGAAGTGAGCGACAACAGGTTTTCCGGCTGCATTGTTTCTGATAGATTCTTAGGTGATCAGCGAAACCTCACAGAAAGGGGGGGTCTTCGGTTCTCCAATATAAATCTATTGCATCGTTGGCAAGCATAGATCAAGTTCTTGGAGGTAGGAGATATATCACATGGCACCAGCGGATTTGTTACTACCTAAATATTTATTAGGTGCAATAATACGCATTTTAAATGGTCTACGTATTGTGGGCCCTCTATCCGCGCTTCCTTTAACAGAGCTTACAGATAAGGAACATTCAACCGAATGCCTATAACTCACTCTTCATTGCTCTAAACATGCCAATTGATCCGGCTTTTTGAGGTTATTTTGTAACTGTACCCCAAAACTGATGTTTAGTGATTTATTCCTAGCTTTAAAAAGAAAGTATACTTGATCAAGAAAACATGCCGGACTTCCAGGCGCGCCACTGTAATGTAAACGGCATTAATGTACTCAATACATCGAAGTTTCTTAGCGATTTAGAAGAAGTCGTCAATATGTAGTATTATCACACATTTTTATACATGTAGAATAATTGTTAAGCCAAGAAATCAGCCAATCGCTGCCATCTTTCATTGCACATTACAGAGATTTGTTTATTTTTGCAGAGTGGAGAGATGATGGATGAGACAAAATATTTTAACATTATATTTTTATCCTGGTATTTTTAATATCCTTATAATTAGTCACCTGCTTTGGGAAAGAATTAATTTGTTGACCCTCTCAGGTCCTTAAAATGTGTGGGAATAATTAATGAGATGTCCTCTCGGATGATTGACTTTAATGAAAACAAATAAGAAATATTCAAGATCTACAATGAGTGTTGTTTGATACTGTCATATGTTTCCAGCTGATGGTGCTAGTTTTTTGTATTCTTTATTTTAGAATGTTTACTGAGAAAAAGAACCATTGATATGAGGTAACAAGAAAAAAATCATGCATTATAATTATGTGACGGATGAATTCTTTCAAATCAATTGTGTGTCCTATCAACATGCATGATTCAATTGTATAAAGTTATCCCATTCTGTGAAAAAGAGGCAGAATTGGTATTTCACCCTCTCTGAGAATATTAGCCATATCTCTGGATTGCAACAACCAAATCGCATGCTGTAAACGGTATTCAAATGCCAGGACTTCAATTTGATATAATGTAAATATCAAGTCATTAGGTTATTTTTTCACCTCCTACCAGGTTGCTTTTGCCTTGCACCATTTTTGTGGACACCATGTAGTTAATTAAGAATGCGCTCCAAACCACCCTGATACAACTCCTTAAGCAAATTCATCTGGTCATAGTGTGGTACACTGAGAAAGGATGGAGCTAATAGAGATAATGTCAATTACACAGAAAACAGCCATTCATTCCACTTACACAAAAATAGAATGTTACAGGTACAGGTGATTTGTTTCGTAGCTGTTGCGTGAATGAATCTGGACGCAGTTTCGTTGCCATTTGTCTTCGTTATTAAGATGAATAGTTCCACAGACTAGCACAGGTCACATGAACCTACGAAGATAATTATGGTATATGAAGAGATGTGTGTGCCTGGAGGTGTGTGTTAAATTCAACCAAAGCAACTGAAACTCGGTGTCTCTCTTAGTATTAAATTGCAAATGGCTTTTTCGACAGAGAACCGATGTAGTCAGCTAGAACCTTCATTTGACCGTAAAGTTGAGTATGGACACAATCTTTTTGCTGAAAATGATAGATTAGGGTGTGTAGAACAAGAAACTGCCGGGTGCCACCTATTTTTTGAAGATATTCACGTCTTTGGCTGCCATATTGATTGACGTCATGTTACAACTTTAAAAGTATAAGAAATACATTTATTGTGTCTAACAACATAATCTAAGTACTTCATGTTTATTTTTTATCGCAGATATTCGCTGTTATATGGCATATTTTAAAATTATTAGATTTGGCTTCCATTTTGAATTTGGAATATGACTCAATGTTACAAGTGCCATGCATTTGTTCATTGGGTCTTATAGTATATCTAGTAACTCCATAATTTGATAATATAAGGTTGAATAGATAATTATCATTTATGGCGACGCCATCTTGGATTTCTCAAAATGCTCAAGGATGCCCAGGTGACACCCGGTAGATTCTTATTCTACACACCCTTACCTATCATTTTCAGCAGAAAAAGTGTGTCCATACTCAATTTTACGGTCAGGCCATAAGTTGGTGTGTAGTGCATTTGTTTATTTTTTTTTTTTTTTTTTTTTTTTTTTTTTTTTTTTTTTTTTTTTTTTTTTTTTTTTTTTTTTTTTTTTTTTTTTTTTTTTTTTTTTTTTTTTTTTTTTTTTTTTTTTTTTTTTTTTTTTTTATTTTTTTTTTTTTTTTTTTTTGTTGGTATGTTGCGTTTATTTACAGTGTTACTAAGTTTGTTCGTTAGTTGGATCAGAAGACTGAAAACATTTCAGAAAGGTCATTATGATGACGGCAAAGCTAGTTTGATCTTTAGTTCTTGCACTAATTTTCCTTCATCAGTGTGGCTTACTCAGTGTTGATTACTCTGTACTTATCTTTAAGAAAGTAATCCAATGAAATTACAAACTTAATGTTCTAATTACATTCTCACGGATATAGTTTATCAAATCTTACTCTAACTAGTAATTTCAACACGCTCGGTTAAAGAACGAGGTTTTGAGGTTTTATGGCATTTAAAAATTAAACGAGTGGACAGTATGTCTGTAAAAACCCTATACTCAGTAAAATTGACTTCCTTCGTATTTGTTACTGCTAAAGAAATGAGCTGAAATGTCTTGTTAGAGGCATTGAAGTTGTTCACAAACCAACCACGCACTACGAGTTATCTGTTTATTTCCTACTGAAGAGTTACATATCATGTTGTAAATTCTAAAGCTATGCATTATTGGTTAGATGCGTCGCACAGTGGGCCAGAATTGAATCAAAGCTGGCCAAAAATATTTGTTGAAATTAGAAGGTTGATTTGGTCAATTTTGAGGTATATCAGAGGGCTTGTTGACCCGCTGAGTTCAATGGAAGTATTTTCAAATTTGTATGACGTCATCAAAATGCTGTTTTCTGATTGGTCAGTGATAATATGCATTGTAATCCACAAAATAACCCATAACACAATGACTATTTTAGCATATAGGAGGTTCTTGGACATGAGAAATTTGATGGTAATATTTAGAAATATATATGGCGTCATCAAAATACTGTTTTCTTATTGGTCGTTGATAATATGCATTGTAATCCATAAAGTAGCCCATAAAACAATGTTAACCCGATTCATAAACATTGAAGAATACTTATAATCCTACCTATTGATGTATGATTGCTTTTCTTGGTGAAAAGATTTTTGTATTTGCATTTTAAAACAACTGAAGGCAGGCGGCAGAACTTTCTGTTCACGATTTTTCCTTGGCATTATTTTTAATACTCTTAGAAACAAGCATTACAAAGTGTTTCCGCAAAGCCTCAAATAACCTAAATTCCATGATTCTTCTTAACACGTAAGGTGACGGGGGTTCCTATGACCCCCCCACATTTGTTTTCGCGCTGGCCGCTTACGCGTGGGATTTTTGCCGCCGAATTTTTTTGTAATTGTCTGACTTTTAAATGCGCTCTTTCATACCATTCAATTAAAAAATCGGTAAGCCGTGTAATGAGTTATAGTGGGGGTCCCATGGACCGCCCCCCCCCCTGTTTTGGGGGTTACTAACGGAAGCCCATCTGAGAAATTTAATTATCCAAAGAATCAAAGCTTAATTTTTTTTTGATGATATATGTTCACACTACATGTAAGAAACAAGTATTAGTAACATTAAAATAATAACCCTTTATGTGCTTTGTGAAAACAACGATGTCTCGTAGACGTTACTAAAACGTTACTGTATCAAACTCTATGGGAAAATGGTATGTATTTTGCAAACACCCAATAAAAATACCGGATCCCTAAAACGCAGGATGTGTGTGTAAATATATGTCATTTGGGTCTTCTAGCATAGATATCAACGCATTAAAAAGTTTTCAAAAGTTCTGCAAGCCCAAGGACTAATTTGAAATTTCCGTTTTTTGTCCAATTTTCGATGTTTGAAAACAATATTTGGCCTACTTGCCAGCCCCCAATAACAATTTCATTGTTTTATTGCTGATTTGGGGTTTGTCTTATGATCCTCATATGTACATTAAATTTCGTGTAAAATTTGCCTTCGGAAAAGGGGTTCTTAGTGTGGGGTCCCAATGGACACCCCCCCCCCCCCCTGGACACCAAACGGGGTGAAAACCCCTTCGTCACTTAAGTGTTAAGTAAAGTTACACGTGTTCCTCTTTATAATTGGCTGGTAAGGGGATATGTTTTCCACAGACATTCTGCATAATTATATACCTCTAGAACTATATCAGAATCTGTATCCTCTTTAATTGCTGGAATGTTCTTGGGTTAACACGCGACGCATTATGGGCATAATCTATCTTCCTCCTGACAAGAGTTGGATCGTGCCCAAAAACACGAGCAACTCCGTCAAAAGGAAGCGGGGATATTGGGTCGGTCGTCAAAACTTTTGAAATAAACAAAAAAAATTGATTGTGGTTCCTCAATTGCACAATACCAATAGCAGTTAGTAGTATTATTTAAACTGAGGTGTCAACATATACACCTTAAAAGGTTGTTAAGGCGTAGCCCCTTACATAAGAAATTATGTGACTCACACAATTGTTCCAGGCATCGTGCCATCCTTTCTGATTCGCTAAAAGAAAATGATGAGGACAAAGGTAGCATTGTAATTGATTTAATTTGCCAGTCAAATCAATTGGATTAGATTAAAGGGCATTGTTCCGCATCCTACCGAAGTTGAATTTGTAAAAGTAGGAAGGGCCGGTGGGAACCAAAGACGGAAGGATTATACTTGCGATTATTTTGAACAGGCAATTGCTGAGTGATATGATTGTAAATGTGATATACAGGCCTTTTAAATTTTAATTAAACCAATGCGAGGACTGTAAAAAATTTCCAACATCCAAACTTTCCCCAAAAAACAATACATGTTTATTTTGTTTGTTTTAGCCTTTAAAAAAAGCATATTTGAACTTATTATGGCCTTTTAAACTTCTAAACTTCCAAAATTTTCCAATAATTACAGCTTAAATGTTTTAATTAAAAAAAGAATAAATTCCAAAAGTTTTGAATTTGTTCAATTTATTAGTGTATCAAAAGCGTAATCTATTTGTCTAAATATTAAACACTGTTTAATTTGCAAGTACGTTTTACAAGCCATAAGCAAATCGGTAGTGATCATCCATGGGATAATCTTTCGGACTTACGTAAATTCGGACTTCGTTAGGGGTTACCGCCGCCGTGTTCAGGTCGTCTATATTACCCCGACTTAGCCGGGGGGGGAACGTATCACTTTTGGGATCAGATGAAAAGCCGTCCCAGCCCGTATTTTCCTGCGTTGTTAGTCTTTAAATTTCTTGCTTCGAAATTAATTTCTGAAGATAAGTACAAAAACATGCCATTTTTTTAATGGGTAGATATCAATATTAGCACAGTCGTGAATAGGACGGTTGCATATGCATAATCTACCATCAACATCGCCACGTATGTGAGATTATGATGCGATGTACCAGCCTCTGTATCAAGTAGAGAAGACAATAGACATTAAATCGGGAAAAAGAAAAAACACACTAAAATACACAATACACAATTAAATACAATTTTACTTTTTTTATATTTTTTGAATGAAATTTTTTAATGTAAATTTGTTTTTTTTTTTAATTTTTTAGTTTTTTGATAAATTTAAAAATAAAAAATAAAATTCAAAAGTGAATGAGGCTTTAAAACTCAACCGGCGAGTACTCGTGGTTTGGCCATTAGTCAGTTCATCCTTTACAATTGAGTGGGTATTGTGAAAGGGAGGTCTAACTTTAGACCCGGATATTTTAAACCGAGGGTTAGTCCTACATGAGTGACCCTTTTCCTTTCAATATAATCTTAAGAATTTGCTTGTCCATGAGGAATTTGCTCACTTGTACATTTAACTCACGTATTTGAAAGGAAAAAAGGTCACTCAATGTAGGACTAACCCTGGTTTAAACCCCGACTAAGGTTAGACCCCTTCTGAAGACCAGCCTGAGGACTATTACACATAGCTTCAAAAAACAAATTCATATAACAACAATTTGGTACTTTATATAGCAATGTATCACAACTTTAAGAAGCCATCAAAAATTGGATAGCACACATACGTACAAGGATTCCTACAAAGTTAAAAACAGAAGCAGTTTCTAGATAAAGAAGTTTGGTTCGACTCCGTTAGCCGTAATGCCCATGAAGTACTGGCAATAAAAATGATAATCCCAGAAGGCATGCATCACCTGCCAAGAATTCCTGTACAATTGCTCACGTGACCGAGTAGTGACATGAAACTGAAATGTGTGGTCCCTTTTGAGGACCTTTCGCATTTTGAGAGTGGTAGCATCTTTGTATAAGGTCTTCCACCTTCGGATTAGCGGACCATCTTGACGGGGAATGGCAAAATCCATGCCAAATGTTTTTTTTTTTGTTTTTTTTTTTTTCTGGGGCACTTTAAGGTTCTATAGAAAGAATAACGTGCATGTTGGTAGGATTGGCATTAAACTATGAGTCACCACGGAATAAGCACAAGTACTTTGAGGTTTGGTATTAAATTGATCTGAAGGACGAATATACTACGGGAACTAACACCTTTTGTATAGGTTAGCATGAGATAGTGGGGTAAAGACCTCTATTGACCACTATTAGACAAGAAAATTAACTAAAGTAATGGTTTGTTTGTTGTTGTGACCTCAAAAATTGCAACAGAAACATTTTGGTGTTGTATATTAAAAATGCGAGAATAACATATCAAAAGTCTAGAAAATAAGTAGCGGAGAACATGTATTTGTTAAGGGGCAGGTTTGTACGGGGAAGAAAATAAAAGTAGGATATAATTGTACTGAAATCTATACCAACATGTTGGCCATGTCATAAGGATTAAAAAAAATGTAGAGTTTTGCCCTATCTGTGGGTTATAGTTAATAGCGATCGGGCCAATAAAGGTTCAAGGTCATCCTGAGTACATTTTAGCTGCCCCGATTCCGTTCCTAATGGCCACCAAATTCTTCATTATAAGTCCCAAAAGAACCAAGGAATATAATACTTGCACTCATTTCACCATTTGGTATGTAATTAGAGGTCAACAATGCCAACAATGATTAAAAGCGTCGCTGGGCGGGAAAACCTCATATGGCATTTGACCTTTAAATGCAAAACCTCACATGTAGTCATGTAGTAAAAACGGTTGTATGACAAAACCTCATATGAAACACTTTCGAGAGAAGAGACACCAAAAACTGAATATTTTGCTGTTTGTAATGCCCATGCATTAGAAAGTTTTCCTTTCTAAATATATTAGGTAATTATTTACTCTAGATTCTGAAATAAAAGGTCAAATGATACTATCATATTGGCATGAACTTCAAGCTAGAACCCGATGTGACCAAAATGCACATAGAGGTTTTAGCATTGGGGCCCACTTTCATATGAGGTTTTGCATTTGACCTTGGAGTTACATATGAGGTTTTTCCCGACCAGCCACGATAGCCATGGGTCCATAAGCACCATCTAATTTGAATTCTAAACTATCACATGTGTCTCGGCAAGAAAATATACATTGCTGGTTGTAGGATATGACCATACAAACAATTGACACTGTTCGTCAAAATCGGAGCACCCAACACTCTGAAAGGATGACCCCAGGATGACCCTTGAACCGTCATGCAGCCTAAAATCCTGAAAATAATGACCGTAGATAGTTGCAACTATATTTTTTTCATCATGACCCAGATGAATAAGTTGGCGTAGATTTCAAAACAATTAGACCTCGTGTACTTTTGACCCTTGTACAAATTTACCCCTATTTTGTACATGTTCCCCATTGTGATTTTTTTCTAGGCTTTTGACTTATTATTCGTGACCAATTAGGAAGTATGATAACACAAAAATTTTTGTTTCAAAATTTTGTGCTTAAAAAATCTTTTCTTGTATATATAAATAAAATAGGGTAAAATTATAGGCAAATGTTGTATTTAATATAGCCAAAAATAACAAAATAATTAACTCAAAATACAACAAATCCTACGATTTGGGGCAAAATATTAAAGCTATATATTTAATACATGTATGCCATATAGGATCAATACAGATACAGATAATTATATTAATAAAAAAAGAAAAATTAAAAAAAAAAAAAAATACATTTGTTTTCCTTTTTCCTAAACTCTCACACACATGAGAAACGGCAATAATGGCGGTACACAATATACACAGGAAAAATAACCACAATAATCATGATTAATAGACCATAATTATTGACACAGTCAGCCGTGAGTTGAGGCGCTAGCCAAATTGGCGGACAACGGTAGTCGCATCCCAGGACTGCAATGCATCCACATGACAATGATCCTGTACAAGTGCCTACACATGGACCGAGTGATAGCTTAATGTGTTGAAACCGGTAATGTATGTTCCTTTTGAGGGCTTCTCTGCATTTTGAGAGTGGCATCATCTTGTATTGAGCTATACCGAATTCAGCTGGTATTATCTTACTGGAAATTAATCACCGTCAGTGCAATTAGACACCGCGATCATGAAATAGATGAATACATACACAGGATTAACAAGGGTGTTCAACCCTTTTTCTTTTAAATACCTCATAATAGCTATCGTAGGGCGCAGTTGTATTTTAAAATAATATAGAAATAAACAGATATAAGCAAACTACAAACAAATCCCTACGATTGGGGCAAAATATTTAGCAAACATACATGTATACAAATAGGTGGTAAAACAGATACATTCCAATACAAACAAATTTGTTCTTAGAAACAACCAAGAATAACAGGCTAAATGCTAATCATTGGTAGAAGGGCGGCGGGACATTCAAAAAGTGCGAGTTGGACATTTATAAAGATGTTATATTTTCAACGTGGCTCAAATGGTGATTGGTATGGGAAATGTGATTCTGTTGCAATAGTGTTGGCTAAATATTCAGTTTAACTAGCCCGCCAATCAAACGATAACACTGCGCGCTACAAACCGTTTGAATATCGCCCTCTGACATGTGCCTTATTATTCAATGAGTAAAAACATGTCACAGGTATCCCTTTATTTCTTTACACACATTGATAGGCAATGTCCGTATAAGGGATACACGCGGGTCCCAAATTAAGTTGAATAAATCCTGGACCACCACCACAAGCCATACCCAATTGACTTGTGAATACGACTAAAAATAAGTTACATTGATACCAGTGGCATAGATAGCTTAAAACCCAAACAAACAAGTTTAAAGCGTCCGTACAATCACGTGTAACTAGCTATGGATATTTTTACTTTTGCTTTTGCACACACCGATTAACAATTACAGAACTTAAAAGTAGTGCATAAGTTGACACTGGAGTTACATATGAGGTTTTTTCCCGCCCGCGACGATAGCATATGGGTCATTAATGCTTACCTTCTAATTTGCATTCCAAATATCACATGTGTCTCGAAGAAATATATGCATTTGCTGTTATAGGATTGACATACAAACATTTGACACAATATTTCCGTCAAAATCGGAGCACACTCTGAAAGGATTACCCCCAGGATGACCCTTGACCGTCATGAGGCCTAAATCCTGAAATAAATGACCGTAGATATGCAAACTATATTTTTTAACATGACCAGATGATGAGTTGGCTATAGGTTTCAAACAATTAGACCTCTTTACTTTGACCCTTGTACAAAATTGCCCCCTATTTTTTTTACATGTTCCCCATTGTTTGATTTTTCTAGGCTTTTGCCTCATTATGCTGTGACAATTTAGAAGTATAATAACACAAAAATGTTTTTTAATTTTTTGTAAGCTTAAAAAATAGTTTCTTGTACTATATAAATAAATAGGGTAAATTATAGGCACATGTTGTATTTAATATAGCAACTAACAAATATTAAAAACATACAAACAATCCTACGATTTGGGCAAAATATCAGCTTATATCTTTAATACATGTATTCCAAATAGGATCATACAGATACAGATCGTAACAAGTCCAATTCCATTACAAAGAATTGTTCTTCCGCCATAAATAACATACATTTGTTTTCCGTCTCCTAAAACTCTCACAACCATGATAACGGCAATAATGGGTTAACATCATTAAACAGAAAAATAACCACATCATCATGATAATAGACCATAATTATTGACAGTCATCCGTGAGAGCTAGCCAAATTGGCGGACAAGGTAGTCGGCATCCCAGGACTGCAATTCCTTCCCCTGTCCAATTGAACCCTGTACAAGTGCTACACATGGACCGAGTGATAGCTTAATGGTTGAACCCTGTATGTATGTTCCTTTTGAGGCTTCTCTCTGCCTTTTGAGAGTGGCATCATCTGTATGATTCTATCCGAATTCGCTGGTTATATCTTACTGTATAATTCACCGTGCAATTAGACACCGCGACATGAAATAGATAATAATACACAGGATTCACAGGGTGTCAACCATTTTTCTTTTAAATACATCATAATCTATCGTGAGGCACATTTTGTATTTAATATAACAATAACGATTAAGCAACATACAAACAATCCCTACGATTTGGGGCAAATATTTTTTAGCAAACATACATGTATCCAAATAGGTGGTAAAACGATACATTCCAATACACCAAATTTGTTCTTAGAAACAAACCATAGAATCACATGCTAAATGCTATCATTGGTATGAAGGGCGGGACATTCAAAAAGTGCGATTGGACATTTTAAAGATGTGTAATTTTTCAAAGTGGTCAAATTTGGCTGATTTGTAATGGAATGTGATTTGTTGCAATTAGTGTTGGCTAAATATTCAGTTTAACTAGCCCGCAATCAAACGATAACACTTGCGCGCTACAACCGTTTGAATACGCCCTCTGACATGTCCTTTATCTTCAATGATACAACATAGTCACCAGGGTAGCCCTTTATTTCGTTACACACATTGTGGCCATGTCCGTATCAGGGATCACGCGGTCCCAAATAGTTGAATAATCCTGACACCACCAAGCATTCCATGACCTTTGTGAATACGCTAAAAATAAGTTACATTGATACCAAATGTCTAGATAGCTTAAAACCCAACAACATAAAGCGTCCGTACACTCACGTGTACTAGCTAGGAATTATTACTTTTGTTGCTTTTCAACACACCGATTAAACAATCACAGAACTTAAAAGTAGTGCATAAGTTGACACTGATATAGACTGTAGAGCCATTGACGGAATCCCTGATGTACCTGAAAATAAAGTAGCATCGACATTTTAAAAAATATCTTAGCTTTATGGTTAGGAATCTATTGGCATATAGTTTCTCAACATTTAAAACAATGTATAAAATTGAACTCTGTAGTACTGTTTCTCATGAAAAATTGATTTACGTTATAGTCGCTACACGATATCTTACAACATACCCACCTCAGATGTTTGTCTCGGCGCGCCAAGCTATGTCGCAACGTTTGTAATAACTTACGATTTTTAAAGTTAATTCCTGATGGTGATACCCAACGCACTACCTAGACACCTTTAATTCAATGAGGCACTTTTAGCACGAACTGAAACGCTACTCAAATGTCTGATATTCCCCTTTGATCTCTCGAACTTGCTTTGAGTTGTGACTTTTCCCATTTCGGTCTTCAGTTTGAGCCTATCCAATCATCAACCCTATAAGGTGTCTCGGAAAAATATCATCTATTTCTCACGTGGCAATAGGCGTACTCTATATAAATAAAGTATGTGCTTGCTTATTCTCATTAAAGTTTTTTTTTTTTAAACTTATTGTGTTAAAATTCATATGAAATACGACTCTATAAAATAACAATAAAGAGAAACGACATGGATAATTATTATCGGCATAGTCAGCACGTATCGTTTTTGCTTGTGGATACACTCTCTACTAATTTGCAAATGTTCACCATTTGTCAAACCATTCGTCACTTGAAATCATGGATGTAGCTGTGGTATAGTTGTCTTGTCATTGGGACAGAACGAGGAGGTTAATGTGTGAATTTTGATAAACCTCTCACTGCTCCCAGCTACGCGACATAGTTTTCATATTGTCATTGACGCCAATGTGACAGACGTCTTTAGCTTGCTATCGCCTTGATTCCCGAATGATCAGTTGTCTACAATGTGGTCCCCTGGTGAATTTGGAAATTAAAAATCGCGTTTCGATCATCACTTGCTGCGAAATCGCTTAAAATGTAACATTGTGCTGCCCATAACAACTGCAAGCAGCATTTGCTTCTTAGCATTTTGAATATTCCCCTATTTGATTAATATCAGAAGTATCAAAATGAATGTCCTGCTTAAGGCTTTGGTCCACAACAGATATAAAATCGAATGACCTTTTGTACCTTTCTTTTTGTATAATATACCGGGCAATGAGCATGTTGGGGCTACGTTACATTTGTAATAAGCATTTTTGTAAGTGTATCATATTCGGTATTTGAGAAGTCGTATAGTGTTGAAAATATTACTTCTGTTTTTCCGTTCAATTATAATTTTGATTAATACCGCTACAATATATCTCGTAAATATTTCAATATTCAAATTCAGTTATCGCTTTTTTATACTAATAATGCAATATGATGTCATAATAAGGTTATTATCTCCCTCAAATTACATCCGGGACAACCGACTGCTTTCGTAATCATTCTTCACCACAAACCAAGTTGTTCACATTTTTTCTCATCTAATGTTCAGCCGAGAATATTAAACACTGTCTTGAAAAGGCGTCCAAGAGGTGAATATGAGATACCCCATACGTATGGTACCATTAAGTGTAGCCACCAGATGTACTTTGGAATGAGAACCCCTGATCTAACTGTGAACCTCCGCTATTGATGTATGATAACAATAATTATGCATAATACATTTCTTTAAGTACAAGTTTTTACATAGGAAATACAGTACTTGCACAACAAACATGCGATGACATTATAAATGGAGATTGGGCTCACAAGCTTCATGTATGCACACCGGTATCTCCGCATACCAAAAGATGAAGAGTGTATACGTTCCTGGTCATAACCTATATATTTAACAACTTGGGGATGTTTAAAACCTTTGGGGGTTAAAAAAATGATAAAGTTTTAATAGAATAGTGTGTATTATAGAAACGATCCTTTTGACACGTTGCAAAAATGCTTCAAATTTACGAATATCCTGTCCCGGATAATTCAAGAACCGTGTTTTTTACGCAACCGTATACCCATAGCCCTAATTTAACAAATGCATCCCAACCATGCTTCCGTAAGTACACGACAATCTGACTCTGAAACATCGTCAGGCTCATCGTCAGGCATGTGATTTGTTCAAAATTTACCGTCGCAAAGGTTAGCCAAGACAGCGTGGACTATAGAAGTTTCGTTTTTAGCACATTTGAGGGCACATTCGAATATTTTTATTAATAAATTATGGAACTTTGACTCCGGTATGTATGAAACAGCATCGGCCAACTCGCTCCATTTTTATAATTGGTATCATCGAAAAGTGTTCGTGCCATTTCTAAGGACTTAACCAGGAACAGCCCAGAGGCCCTGGTTCCGCCCGGTTCTATCCTGTTGGAACCGTTTTCTACTGCTCTAAACAATGGAATTCGCTCTACCCCATGAACCGACCGTCTGCGGTGGCTGATTTTGAAACAGGCCATCTACAAATCTGTACCACAATTCAATTGCATTTCCTGCTCGAACACAAAATCAATAAATTTGTCAAAGCGTACACACACGTCTGTTTAAAAAGACACTTTTCAAAGCCATACGTGAGATGTGTACATTGACGTGGAATGTGAATCGTTTTTGTTCAGATTAATAGACGAAGACCCTTGGCAGACTCTATGTAGATAAGTTTAGGTACCATCATGGACCAGTGAACAAAACCAATACGTTTCACGTACAATTACGTGTCGGGAATAGCAACTTCTCATTACCATTTTTAAATATATTTTCTCTTGCATTCAAAATACATTCATTCCTATTTAATTCAAATCTTAGACTGTGCTAATGCGTCAGTCGCCCTTGGAGCTTGCGGACTCCCTGAGTATACGTTGTGACGTCCATCTACCATTGCCCCGTTCGGACTTGACGAGCGTGTTACCATTCGTGTCTCTCACCAGGACTTGTCGTGTCTGGTTTTGTCTCGATGTCCAGTTTTGTTTCCACAGAGTTATAACTTGTGGAGTACAGGTGAAAGCAAGAAAAATATACAATCCGTGGCATGAGTTTTGAAGATGATGAATGTACCACAAAGGTCGAGATTTGCGAGTGTGGCGAAAGGCAAACAAAAAAAAACCCCCAAACAACGTGAAGCCCATAAGAATCGAACTAAGAGAAAATATTAAGAAAACAGGTGGTTAAGAGCATTCTTTGAGTTCACTTAAGGACATACCGTCATCTAGAGGGGATTTTCTATAGGGGGGGGAGGGGGGGGGGGGGGGGGTGAGTATATATAACTAGAACACTGTTTCTCCAATGTTAAAACACAAAAAGTGGTACTATAAACCAAATATATTTTTATAATCCCTTAGAAGCTGATAAACATGTCAATACACTTTCAACCAATGCCTATGAATGTTACCAATATTCCCCTGTATTTAACCCCCTTCCATCAAGGATGACAAAGTTGCAATTACATTGAAATTTTTGAACAGTCAGGTCAAGATTGCTGAAACCATCCAAATATTTTGTCCCGGCTTTTTTGCAAGGTCCATATGCCCTACTCAGGAAATAAATACACCTGCACAAAAAGTCTCTCGGCATGGTTTCTTGTCAGTATTGGTGCCAAAGTCCGACCATTTTGAAAGTTTTTCAATATACATTTTTTTTTGCCTAGGTCTTTGCTTCTTCATTTAACACCTCGCTTGTAAAAAACGTGCAAAAATCGCTGATATACGGCGCCCGAAAGACGCAAACCCCCCAAACCAAAGTTTTGGATTTTTCTATGGTCACGTGTGGATATACTCGTGTATTGATTTTACACAAAGAGGTTTCCGACTGAATGAGCGAGAAAAGCCTACTTTCAATATTGATTGTGGACATGTTCGTGTCCCAGAACACTGCAATGTCCATTGAAAAATCCTAACACTGCACCTTTTGGTTTTGGTGTTTGCGTCTTTCGGCGTTCTACTCTGCTCCATTTCTGGCACGCTTTTTTACAAGCTAGGTTGTTAAATGAAGAGCAAGACCTAGGCAACAAAATGTATTTTCGAAAACTTTCAAAATGGTCTGACTTTGGCACAATCTGTCGAAAAACATGCGAGATCTTTTTGTGTCGCAGGTGTAGATTAACATTAAGTCCATAAGGTGTCAATGTGTACCCAGGATTACGTTTTTGAGCGCCCTTTTTAACGCTAATTGTGTTTGCCCAAATTTTTGTATATCCTTTGCCCTAAATATCAGTTAATCAGCGCATATTTTTGGTGGAGCACATGGGCCATGACGTTTTAGCTAATTACTAACATTATGGTGGCGCATTCAAACTTGTTTGCTCTTAATCGTACTGGAGATTCTTACAAATTTTATTTCATGCATGGAAATGTATTGATGTTCTCCTAGTAGAGCCAACATGTATGAGTATGTCCCTTTGAAAATGGTTTTTTCATTTTTGGTGAAAGGTTTGGTGCACGTCCCTTAAAACGGTTTTTGGACGCCATTTGAATCATTACAAAAGTGGTTTTCATGAGCTCCCCTTATGCACCAATGGGAGTCAGGAAGACCTTATTACCTGTTCTCACAGTATCTCTGATTGGCTCATTACATGATGCAACCGTGGAAGTAACCATTAAAATAAACCTTCTATACAAGTATATCTTACAAACGTTAAGCTTTCTTATACCATGTCTCGGAGTGGTTAAATACATCATATTACTCAGTATGACCAATAATATCGGCTATTAGAACTTCCGGGGTTAACAATTCAAACATGCATGAACAACGAAAAGTCCGGAACTGAATGGAGCGGTTAGGGTTACACGTGAATCCCCAACCCTCGGTGTGGTCGTTCACAAAACTCAGTACGCAACCTTTTCACTTCAAAAGGCTTGTAAGCTTCGTATTTCCTCAAGGTTTCTACTATTATAGGTTAGAAATCCCTTGAACTAACCCAATCGATAATGACGTGTAAGATTTGTATTTTCCTCAAGGTTCTACCTACATAGGTGCAAATCCCTTGAAATTAAATCCCATCATGATAATTACAGTCGCTCGATCCTACGCACGGTTCTTGAAATTAAGTTCTTCTAAGGCCCGATGCCCTCATCTAATGTTACTCACTATAGTAATAAACGTGATTATCTCCTTCTATCTTGTAATAAATATTGGCCTATTTTCAATTCGCCACTGTCAGTTTTGGGAATAATATTTAGCTCTTATCAGTATTAGGTATAATTCTTCTTCAGATCAAAACCTTTGGTAGTAGTGTTTCAATCTATTTCACACTTACAACCAGTCTTGCATCAATATGACAGTATTTTCCTTAATGAAATAACAATACGATGTTTCTCTATCACACCGCTTTGACCTGTGTGTCCGTGTTAGGGTTAACCTAAAATTGGTTATGGATTATCGGATTAAGGCTTGAAACTGAGGGTTGAGGAATGGAAATTCCAGGTCGTTTAATTCCCATCAAAACAATACTTATAATTTCCGGCCGACCGGAATCCCTCGCAGAATAAGGTAGACGTTCATATAGAAGTCCATTGATGCAAATGAGGTATTACATGTTACGTCATGCGCCGGTATAACACGTTGTGCAGGTTAGTGCTTGACGGAATGAATGCCAATACCCATTGCTCAAAGGGTACTTCTATATGAAACGTCTACCAGACTACCCGCGAGCCTTCTGTTATAATTCAATAATACTGGTATGTTGTTTACATCGCTGGTGTGGAAATCGATGGAATGTTATTCTTCCAGGTGAATGTTTGACCACTATCACCAGATGTCTCATACAAATGATCAATCTAAACAATTCTAGTTCAATATAAAACACCAGAATGCACTATTAATACGGCGTATGTTTCATTTACTTTCAAATTCTTGATCTAAAAGCTTATAAAGGCATATGGAGAGGGGCTAGGACTGGGGGGTTAATCTGAAAATTGCGCAGCAGAGCTAAAGAGAAACGGTGATTAATTGTCTGTCATCAAAGCATTCCATTATAGCATTTAACCTTAAAATTTCTACAAAGGAAACATTATGAAATGGTTTTACCGGGCGCCACAGGTCGGTTACTGTTAAGGAATCCTATGAACTTTTTCGACAAATTTCTGACGGCAGAGACTGTCTCCGCATGAAATGAAATTTGTCTCGAAAAGTTCCATTTTAAATTGTATTTTATTGTTTTAGGTTTTTAGGTGTTATACGGACACAATAAAGAACCCCCCTTCAGTAGACGATGGTTATCCTTATTTTTGATATTTGCTTCTGTCTTAAACTTTATAGAGCTTGGAGAACCACTGTTTATGCTCTCTTTATTATTTATTGAACGAATGAATAGTATATTAAAATAAAGCAGAATTGTTTTCAAAGTGTTTGAGGAGAAAGAAACACCACTTCAACTGGCAACGCCCCAAACTAATTGACAGCGTAAATGCCTAATCGATATACCCTATGGATTTACGAATATAAAAGAAAAACCTACTAAGTTGAAACAATAATCTCTTTAAGTCTCTTCTTTACGGAAGTTGTCAATATTTGTCCAGTCGAAGCGATTCTCGGATGTAAAGAAATTAGAATCCGTGCATAAAGAAAAGGCAATTCACCAACAGTGTTATGCTATTGGTAGAAAGAAGGCGCTCATCAAGGCTAGATTATTTCCAATCCAGCACACTTTTTCATGGTCCATATACAATAGGTATATGAGAACAAAACTCAATTATCACACATGCTACTAGAATAATCAACGGGGTTCCCCATCCATGCAGATCTAACTGCAAAATTCTTGTCACATTCGATGTTCGGTTGCACGAGGGTCCTTGCCTGAGTTGCGAGGGTGCGCGATAAGTAAAATGAAATTGCACTCGTCCATGAAAACGATTGCTCGCTAACCACAACGTAATGGAGTATTACGGCAACAGCAGTGCAGAAGGTTTGATTTTTTTCTGTGGCATGTCCAACAAATAGGAAACAACATGTCCAGTGAAAAGTGCTACGAGGGGGACATACGGACTCTTACCCGGGTAGATTAGTAATATGGGAATATGATATATGTTACTAAACTTAACAAGAGCGCTATCATTGACAAAATAGTGCCATAAGGAGTAAGAATAACCTGCACAGTAGCAAATGAAATATCGGCCTTCTGTTAAAGCTATAAAATCAAACACACACTCACACACTGGTCATCCTGCCATCTGGAATTCGGCTCTGAATAAAACAATGCCTCTTTAACAAGATAAAACATCGGTCCACTTAACCACGAACGTCTCTGGTTCGAATCTAATTTCCGGGGCAGTGTCATTGCATTTGTAAAAGGTATATATCTGGTCAATTGATTGTTGCCTCATTGAACGTGGACGTCATCTCGACGGTGTTTCGTTAAGATTATACATGACAGATGAATTGATGACTACTGCCACACCGTGTTGCATGGTTGAGTCGTTGACTCTGGTGATTCACATTTTGCAAGAAACTATGCCTGACCAGTTTCCATAACATTTAGTAGGGACCTCAGATCTTGAAGCTTACAATTGCTATCTTCTCCAGTAAGTTCAAAAATCAGTTCGTTTTCTAGTGCCTTAAGCGAGATATTCTCAGCTGTAAATGCAACTGAATGTAGAATTCGGGGATCAACTGGCAGTAGTGCTGCACACACCGCGTTAGATCGTCTGATCAGAAGTTGTGCAAGGGGCGGACAATGTTTAGCACACAAGTTACTACACCGCCCCAAATATCAGGCCGATGAACACCAATCTGAATTGGTGACTGCACGCTTGGTTCAAGTACAATTGGTTTTCTTCTGTATGTGCGGAACACAGGCGACCATGTTAAGAACAAAACCCGATTACAAAACAAAGTTCGGCATTTTTCGGCGAATGGGTCGTTTTAATTCTTCAGGGGACGATTTCCCATGAACCGTGTGCCTTTTGTTTTTTGAGACATTGAACTTGCCTGGGGAAAGCCAAACAACACGCTCAGTGGTGGTGGTTCCTGCATCCTAGGGGGAAGTTCAGTTGCTCGCAAGAGAGCGTGTAACATCAATCTATTCCCTGACTCTGAGCACAAAAGAATTCCTATACAACTCTGTTTCGTGGAAATCCGGACAGTGTATAGGCAAGAATCAAAAACAAACTAAAAGCGGTTTGTAATCACGAGGACAGTCAGAAATGGTTTTGCTATACCATGTCTCAATTGACATATTTCGGTGCAGTAATTGAAATCCCGTCGCAATAGTTAACGAGATCATGTGCTCCAAACCCCATTCTGCTCTTCCACCAAACTTTCAACAAACTATTATCACCCAGCGAAAATTTAGTTGGCTCAAATCGCCAAAACTGAATGTCCGCCATGTGTTCTTCATTACAGATGGCACAATATACGTTCATGTAGGTGACATTATTCCTCCCAGTTACGGGGGTAATGGATATTGCATCTTTTTTATAGGTGCTTAACAGCGGACCTCGATAGCTAGTCATACCATGGACGAAGGACACCTGGAATCAAACGATAACATGCATATGAATCGGAGTATTCATTCCAAGGCGTCTCTTCCTTGGTAATGTTTGCGTTAGTTTAGATTGACACATGATGTGTGTGAATAATCTGTTGAGTCTGTCACTGGGGCATTGTAGCAGCAGTCCTGATAGAAGGCACATTCGTAATCACAATAGCATAGTATTTGTCCACTAGTACTGTTTACGTTCGTCGTTGCAACTGTGGCCTTTCTACACATGTGATGGGGCAGGGACTTCAGCAACAGAAATACCAGAAAGATGTCATCTGCAATGAATAGAAGAAAAAAAACAACAAACTAAGATACACGTATTCCATGTTAGTGGTTACGACCAACATACGAAATTGTTCCTCTTTAGGACAGATATATTTTTGTTACAAACCAAATCAACTGTTTAGTATCTTGACCGATAAAGAAGCTTCTTTCATAGGTCTAGCAATAGCCTCTTTTCAATTAGCGATACTCTTAGCCTTCAGAGTACATTTTCAAATGTATTACAGGTCCACTTATATCGAATGTCGAAATACCGTAAAGGCACAGAAGTAAATGTTGATTTGGTGATTGGTTTTGGAGGATAGCTGTAATTTTCGATGTTTCTAAAGTTCAGATGTGATAACAAACTTGTAATGACGGTAATAGATTCTCCTATGTTTGCAATTATTGATGTTTTTGCCTTAAAGACCAATAATAGAGGAGCCAAGATATTGTTTAAATGCAACTAAGTTGTATCGGACATAGAACCTAACAATTTAATAAAATAACTCTCAACTGTTGACAAAATAGCCTAAATAAGCTTATAGCTGACAAAATGGGTCAGAGACAGTTCCATGTTACGTTTGCATTGCTCAGTAATCATTCATTGAGTAAATAAATACGTATCTAGTATTGTCACTGCTACCTATGTTGGATTAACGTATAACTCCTTTCAAATCTAAAACAAAATATCAAAATTTAGGTTTATTTTTCTACAAAAAAAACGATATAAAATCACAATTTAAAAATTGAACATTTTCAGACAAATATCTGGACGGTAGACGTCTTGAAATTATCTGGAAAATGTTTCAATTTTAGATTTATTTATTGTTTTCTTGGAAAAAAACAAGATTTTATTTTATTGTTTTAGGTTTGAGGTGGTATACTTCATATCAATAAAGAATAGACAATCGAATGAGTGGCCATATCAAATAAAAAAGTGAAATAGGATAAAAACGTTTTTTGGCGCTTGAAAGGGAGATTTGAATTCCTTATTTTAATTTACATGTTTATGTTTGTCTTATTCCAAAAACAAGTGAGTTTGTCCCCTTGTGGAATAAAATATCTCAACGAATCTTAGAAAAAGGACTTTAGAAGGACTCTTATTTCAAGGAGTGACATAAAAAGTTAAATATCAAATCAACACTGGAAAACTTGATTTGATTTTTAAGGACATCCTATCAATATTATACCATAAAAACGAGCCACTACGAGTTAGTGACACTAACAACGCATAGTTGTCCCGAAAATACAAACACATATTATTGTATAAAAAGCTGAAAATCATTTATGATAAAATTTACAAGCGTTTCCAGTAAACGGCAATTAATACTGTAAAGGGCCATTTATGAGATATAAATGTCAATAAGCACTCCTTGTAAACGGCCATTCAAAGTTCTTTTGGTTACCTAAGTTTATTAGAGCTAAAAGAAAGGGTCAAAACCTTTGTACACATTTACTTTATCCGTTGCAAAATTTAGAAAGTAGACACTAACAATGGGGTTAAAACAATCAAATTTACAGTGGTTCACATTCACAGACAATCATGTTTCCCTTTCAAGCTGTTTTTCAACAAATGTGCGAAGAGGATTTCTAAAATGAAAGAAACGCTTGTGAATATATTCACCCGATTGTGGTTTTCTTAAACGTGTCTTCGCCATTGTATATTTCTTCATTACTTTGCTTGCCATGTTTTTTAATGTACAAAACTTTAATTAATTGATCAAAGCGTTTGTAGGACAACAGTAGCAAGAATAAGTGTTCTAAACTCATCGGTAGTTCAAAGGGATAATCAACGATTTGCTGATCTAGAACATTGAAAAAAAAATTCATATTATTCAAAAAATCGTATTTTGGTTTATTTTGTTAATGGCATGGATATATGCTTACATAACCTGCAAAGTGGTGGTTTTTTGAAATCCATTGTATTAAAGACCAAAAACTACGTGACTACGCCTTTAAAACTTAGCCTAATATTTATATTACACCAGTCGTTAACCTGACAAAGATTTTCTATTGGGAGGAGTTTGTACGGTTGCGTTAATATATTGAACATATTCACGCTTGAGCGAAAATGTGTTTGACTTACTTTTTATAAAGTGCTCGCGGCAACGGTCGAAACGTAAGACTTGCAGTATAAGTAAACGGGTAACATTGCCATACTGGTGCGATATTTTTTTCACTATCATTTTCAGATTCGCAATTTGTAAGGCTAATCTCAGTCATTTAGGTCTTGGGACATATGTTTTTTAAAGCAACAAGTTAATTTACCCGAATTACTAGAAACTCTACCGAATAGTCCGTAACATCTTAAATACAGGAAACTGAAATGAGATTTTAAAAAAACAATCGTATTCAAGAACAATAGACCAAACTCACATGATAAATCTCTTAAAGGTGAAAGAGGGATTTCAATAAAACAGGTGTCCCTAAATAGGTGAAAATTCTGTTTTTTTTAAAGCTTTCTATAAAAAATATCACCATCTGAAAGGATTAGCACTAAGGCAGACGGGGTCCATGTGGACCAAGGATTTGGTTTTTTGCGGCATGTTTTTACGCTAATTGTTTTTGCCGAAAATTTTACTTAATTGCCTAAATGCCAGTTGCGCATCATATTTTGGTGGAAAAAAAAGCAAATCGGCCCATGGCGTTATGCTAATTGGCCGCATTTAAAACTTGTTTGCTTAGTAACTGTGTAATTTTTTTATTTCATCAATGGAAATATATGGATGTTCCTCCTATTCTTGGGGCAATTTTATTGGAAAGTCCCTTTGGGGCAGTGATTTTTTTCATTTTTTCGGCGGGGCTTGGTGTGCGCGGTCTTAAAATATGTTTTTTTGACCGCCCTTTTGATCGTCACGGACGACTTTCCATTTTTCCCTGTCACGTGGTTGTGTTGATAATAATACCCAATCAATGACCAGAGGGTTGTTTAAAAAATTCCAACGGCAAAGCGGTTTTCAGCGACGGTCTCTGGTACAAAAGAAAACAAACAAGTTGTTCCTATTGGAGCAAATAGGAAATTCAGCTTATGTTAGACATTTAAAAGAAATTTCTGTAGCCAAACAAATAAAAGGTAGCAATCTATTTGAAGGTCTAATCTATATGAACCCGCTACATATGACAGAAATACAGATGCCTTGAAAACTCCCTTGTTGCCACTTTTAATATTCTTGATAATTATATATAGCCTACGCGGAACATCACATCAGGCACATTGTGTGAAAGGAACAACAGTTTGTCATTTCCTGTCTAAAAAAGTAGAACTGATCAGCAAATCAGTAGGGTTGCTTTAATAATGGATATTTGTAATTTAACTCACCATAAAAAAAAAATTTTTGGTTGTGGGGGGTACAAGACTAAAATCACAACGATTAGATTGTTTTAAAAAGATATATCGCGTATGTCAACTCCCCCTAAGGTTCCAAAACCGAGTCATGTCACTACGACATATCAGTGGCATATTTGGGGGTGCTTTTGGAGCGTCCTCGGGAGTTAATGCCCAAAACATGCCAAATCAGGCTATTTTCGCTATCATAGGTCTTCCTCAAAAAGCCAGGTCTAGATAAGTCCGGTTGCGTATTCATAGTCTAAGTACAATAGACTTTTTAAAATTCAGGATCCCTTGAGAAGTTTCGAACCCTTGCCTTTTTGGTCTCTGATCTGATCTAGAAATTTGGTTAGTGTGTGTATAACCAGCAAAGACTGTCCACTTTAAAGTGTTCTAGAGATCGCCGCCAGGGAAGTCTGGACTGAGTCTGTCTGTCTCTTAAGTTTTGTTTTGGTTAATTGTTCTTAAATTTATCCCGCAGAATCCTGAATGGCTATAATGCTAAAACCCAAATATCTTCGATCACGCTTTTTTAAAGCCTCTTTCTTATGACAAAACGGGAATAAACGAAAATATCAACGGCGACACACCTTTTGCAACTAATTTGGAGTTTTATTTGCACTAACTACAATCCTGTGTAAATTTGATGAAACTTCATTGCGGTCAATATGATTTTTCATAAAATATAGTTTATTACACGTCCTTTCTATGGAAATAGGCCATATAGAAGGGCGCTCTTACATATATAGAGGCCATATGCGATTCACCTTGAAAAATTATAATAAAATGACTGTTTTTATATAATTGTAGGGCTATATGTGAATTATTATTAAAAAAAATTGTCCGGCTTCGGCCAGCTGCGTTGGTCAATATTCCAAGTTCAAAGGAAGGTCCAATGACCTTTATAAGGCATATCATGGATCTTATCTCCTCAACCATTTGGTCTAAAAGCACAAATGAGGTGTCTATACCAAGGTTTTTGGGGTCAACAAACACAATTAGCATATAGGAAAAACGATCAAATGCATCCTTCCTTGATTTTCAAAATAGTATGCACTATCTGCATGAAATTGTACTTTAAACTTCGTCCCCTGAACCATTTTAAAGGTGTTGGTTAAGACCTTCTTGGATTTCTTAGTTACAAAGCCTGACCCTTTTGATTTTGATACAGGTGGATTGGTATAAGCCTCCTTTTTCCATTTATATCAAAAACGTTCAAATAGTCCTCCATTTGACGTCATAGTAATGTTTTAATGAAGTAATAATCATTAGGCTAGCGGGCAAGATCTCATAGCATTTACAAAGGTGACGCACCCCTAACAAGTACATAATTTTGGTAAAATAAATTATCTAAAATTATCAAAATCAGTTCTACGCGTGTTCTCACTTCTAGTATGTGCACATTTTCTTGAAAATGAATTAAATGTCATTTCCTTTTTTTCCCTGAATATCAGTGACAATGGATGTACACCACGTTCCATTGACTCCGGCAAATAATGGTGCTATTGATAAGTAAATCCGCTCGCTATGAATAGGATGAATAGGACAACGGACTTTAGATTCTCTGGGACTGCAAAGCCATTCTTATTTTCCATGACGTTAAAAGCTTTTGAATTGTTTTCACCGCCCGATTTAGATTGAGCTACAGCCTCATTCACGAAGAAAATAAACTCAAACTTCTGCTGGGAGTTTAATAACTTTGATCATATATTTCATCATTTATTCAAAAAGGAAACGAAGATGAACAAAAACAATGAACGAAATTTTGATTGGTAAGCTATGACCTAACATCTTGGTGCAGAACCAACACCCATAACTTAATCATATTAATATAGGACCTCTTTTCTATTCAATTAAAAGTTTGTTCGGCACCGGTTCACCTGCATTTCATATAGGGGAATGATTTTCGATTTCTGCTATAAACGCAATAAATTGCGTTTATAGCGTTTACGCGGCAAGTTACGGTTTTGGTTCTGCACAAAGATGTTAGGTCACAGTTTGCCAAACAATTTTCTTCTCATGAGCTTTGTTTACCTTCGTTTCCCTTTCGAATAAAGGATGAAATATAGGGTCAAAGAAAATTGAACACCCAGTAGAACCTCTAACTTTATTTATTTGTGAAAGAGGACAGGGAATTTGTGTTCCACGTCGTGAAAAATAGCTTAATCTAAATCGGGGTGATGGTATAACACCTGCAATCTTTTCAGTTGCATAGATAATAACAATGGCTCTGCAGTTCCAGATGAAAAAGGAATCTGTGAAGTGTTTGGTGTTCTACATACCAAGCGGATTTACTTATCAATAGCCCCCATTATTTGCTGGAGTCAATGAATCATGGTGTACACCCCGTAGTCACTGATATTCAGGGCATAAATTGAGGTGACATTTAATTAATTTTGTCGAGAATGTGCACATACTAGAAGTGAGAACATGCGTAGAACTGTTCTATAATTTTAGGAAAATTATTTCGGAAGAATTATTTACTTCACAGGGGTGCGCCATCTTGATCCTTATCCGAGCATCTTTTTCGCTTTTGCCTCATAGCCTACATAGGGAAACTTGATTTCTCCTTTTGTTGCTAAAAATAAGCCAATTTCTATTTAGAGTTAAAATATAGGAATGTGTGATTTTGCAAGGTTTTTGGGGTGATTATGAAAGGAAAATCAAGTTTTGTCACATACACAGGAAGTATCAAGGGCATAAAGCATATATATTTTTGATAGAAGTGAAAAAGAAAAATATTATAAGGTGGCAACCATCCCCTTCCTCCAAAACTACTGAGTCTTGTCTTCCACTGCCAAAGGTAAGGTGGCGTGACAGATTATTTTGCGCTAAAATGAAAGCAAATGATGGTCCCAATATTAGATCCAGCCATTAGGTTTCAAATTTATGTGTTGGCCGGATGAAACACTTGTTGGCAGTGGTAAACACCCCACCTTCCTCCCTCAGGAAGGCGAAGGTTACCTCGGACCTTCAATGGTCGACTTTGCCACTCATATGAGGCAAGGATTTCCATTCAGCCTACCTGTGACCTATCAAACACCCTGACAATGGATGCGTTTAAACACTCTGACGACGGATGCGTTTAAGTTGGGGGGCTCATCTATCTCTTCGGGGGCAGGCCGCTGACCAGCCTCCGTAGCTCATCACCACATGAGCGTCCTCGAGTTGTTCGCCGTCTTTCTGGCATTGACTCCCCGTTTTCAGGGGGAAGGTAATTGTTGTCCGCTGCGACAATATGAAGGTGGTGACATATAAACAAGGTAGGGGTGTAATCAGTCCCAGCCTGTGCAAGGAGATTATTCGGCTATTCGGGTGGTACCGAGATTGGGACATCGGGCTGATCGCCTACCGTGTTTCGAGAGTGGACAATGGTTTGCGGACAGTCTCCCATGAGGGTCCCTAATCCCAGACACAGCCAAAAGTCAGAGGTCCGTCGGTGGAGTGGCAGCTCTACTTTGCAGCTTGCCGCACAATCTTCTAGATGACTGTCCGCCTCAGTCTTGATTGTGGCATATTAGGGGCCTACTCTTGGAACCTGGATCCCCGGGCAGTCAAACGGGACGCCGTGGCAGCGGACCGGTCAAGATTGATAGCTTATGCTTGATCATAGCTTCTCCAGGTTGCCATGATCCCAAATGTCATCGAGTGGCTCTGTCGCGAGACTGCCTGGTCCTGCTGGTAGCCCATTATGGCCACGGCAGCTGTGGTTTCCCAGGCCCGTTAGATCTGCTTGCAAGGGAACAGATCAATCTTCCAAAAGGAGGGGACCTGGTAAGAGGTCCTCCAGCCGACGCGTTGTCCCAGAGTGCACCACCCATGCTCCGAACCTGTCTGGTGCATTTCTGCAGACTGCACACTGAGGTGGGACTTTCTGATAGGCTGCCTTGCTCACTGTTCCGGCAAATTCACTAGAGCATCATAGGATTACCATGCAAGGTGTGCCGATAGAGAGTTTGATCCATGCAATTTCTGAGACCGTAGACCAGGTTGGCAATTTCCTCAAGGAAGTCTTTCAGGAGTGGGTTTACCTTAGTGTCCTGACTGTCCGAGGTTTCGTTTTTACCGAACAGCCACAGGCCAGACCCGTAAAGGGCTCGGTGATGGCATGACAGTTTCTTTCAGTCCCATCTTGTCCAATCTGGTGAAGGGTATGTTTACGGATTGTCCCCGGTTCGTAGCCTTGTTCCGGAGTGGGATTTGCCATGGTCTTGATTCTTGGTGTCGGACAGTTTAAACCCACCGAAAGCTTAGTCTGCTGAAATTCCTAGTGCGTTTTGTGGCTTTGTGGCTGTGGCTTGTGGGCATAGGGGGTTAGGACTACTATAATGCTTGTCTCGGCGAGGGTCCATCACCGCTGAAGCGCAAGGAGGTCTCTATATTCCACATGCAGGCTTTTTGGCCCCAAAAATCGCTCTTTCTTTACCCGAAAACGGTGTTTCTGCCACGTCTCACCCTATTTGTAGACGGGATTGCAGACAGCTCAGAGAAGCCGATCAAGGACAATTGGCACCTGGTTTCCTCAGTCATCTGAAATTGAACACAAAAACACCATGATTGGTGGAATGGTTCTTGGTAGGGCATATGATGTTCGGGCTCACGCTTCCTCCTGGGCAGTCTATAAAGAGGCCTTCATCCCCAGATATTTTGGGACAAGTCGGTTGGAGTTCTACCTCCACCTTCCAACAAGTCCATTTGATGCTGTGTAGTACAGCGGAAGAGGGTGTCGCCGTCCCAATCACTCTTGGCTGAATCGACCTAGATCTTGACACAGGAGCATTAGGCGACTATGGGTGGGGCTTTGACAGGGGGTGCGTTGGTTGGCTATCTTCTGCGACTTCTTCGCCACCGATTAAGCCATGCAGTGGAAGGCATTGTGCAAAAAGTAAGGCTGTGAAAGGAAGCTAGACACTTCGTAACAGTGTATTTCCCTTCAGGAGTGAGGGGGGGGCGATACGCAAGTGGTATTCTTCACGTTGCAAGAAGTCGTTGGGAAAAGGTTTTTTTTTTTGTTTTTGTTTTTGTTTTTGTTTTTTTTTTTTTTTAAGAGGAAACATTTTGCAAAGGGCGAATCACAACGCCGCTTGATAGGTCGTATATTTGGTGCGTAACCAGGTCCCGATATTTCGGAGTTGGCTCATTTGCAGTGGTAATGGGGTTTTAATAGTCCCCAAATGAAATGGTTATGCCAAAAAGATTGTCATAGTACTACACTTTAAATAACACAGGGGAATCATAAGTTCGAGGATTGTCCAAGAAACAGTAGTACTGATTTGACAATAATATGTAGCTGTTGCATTATATTAAGGTCAAAAATTGTTGTTAATATTGTACAGACTGACGGAATGGACTAATTACGTTGAGAAAACCTTGTAAAAATTCGGATAAAGTGTGTTCTATTGCTGAGAAGCAATGATGGCTGCATTTCTTTTAAGCCTAAATAATGTTGTTTGTTTTTTTTTACCCAAAAACACATGGGTATAGACACCAATTTTCCTTCTAGGCCAATTGGATGAGTAGTAGGACCCATTCACATGCCTTATAAAGGTCATTGACCTTTGACCCTTGAATATTTTCATATATTTACCAACGCAGCAACTTGAAGGCCGGATAAATTTTACAATAGTATTTGGCTGTTTTCATTTATAGATTGGAGGTAAATGTTGGTTATTGATTACTTGTACAGGACTGTACGTATGCTATTTATGTTGAGAAAAGTGGAAAAAAAATTGATAAAAGTGCTTTCTATGTTGAAAGATAATTGATGACTTCATTTGTACGCGTCAATACTGTTTTTGGTGTGTTATTGACCCCCCAAAATGGGTAACGACACCATCTTTGTTGCTTCTAGGGCGAATTGGATGAGCAGTATAAACCCATTCATAGCCGTATATACAGGTCGTGACTTTGACCTTGAAGATCTGGCCAAACAGCAAGCAACTAGAAGGCTGGACAATTTTTCTGGTAATTATCATTAATAGGACCTACCCAGAATATACAAAGAGTTCTTTTATTAGAATTGTTCAAGGTTTGTATAGGACCATGTGTATATTACGCCTATACTAATACAAAATTATGACCTTTGGAGGTCAATGCATCAAGTTACTCAATGTAAACTCAACGTTACTCAGTGTTACTCAGTAAAATCAAGTTACTCCGTGTACTCAATGTAACTCATGTTTGGCACGTCATCGATTTTATGATATTTGCGGGGTTTTTAGAGCTCGCATGTCCCACTATTATCAGTTGGAAACAATTGTGTCGCCATTGCTTTAAAATTGCTCTAAAATAGAGACAAAAATGCATGGGGTCAAACTGCTGTTGCGATTCAAACAAAAACAATACAAAATGAAATGTTGTGGGAACTGAGATTTTTACAAATTTATTCCTATAGATTTTACAATTTCAAAACTGGTCTCGATTATTTTTAAAATTTTTCGTTTCAAGATAATAAAATTTTTTTTTAAAAAGGGTTTCGTGTTCTTGCTTAAACAGCTCTGAGAATGAATTAAATCTGGATAGTACAATGTTGTGCTTGCCGGAATTATTTCACTAAATCAAAAAGAGTTCTTGGAATTCAGTGTTAACGTCAAGTACAGGCAAATTATTATTGCGATTAGACACCACCAAGTGTAACCTAAACACTAACAATCCATACTTGAGTAAACTTGATGCAAAGCTATGTTTCATTAAAGTGTCAGGATATACGCAGTGCTCAAGTGCCTTGAAAACGAAAACAATAACAACAGCAGCCACAGAAGGAAGTACTGGCCACAAAAATGTTTGCCGCCCACCGTTTTAGTTGGGCGGGGAATATTTCCCAAAAGACCATAAGCCGCGTTTCAATATCATGAACCTTCACACAGAAACGCCACATCAAGAAACAATTCCAATGTCGGGATGAGCGCATTTGGCGAGAGTGAATTACTCATCATATCGGCAAATACCCCTAGGGTGCACGGATGACAACAACCAGAGATTTTCTCATCACTTAAAACCCTGGCTTATGGACTGTAACCAGTTGTCAAATGTTCGCAATCTAACGAGAATCAACATCAAATGAAGTGTTATTGGTGGATGGAGAAACATTAGGCAAATATTGATATAATGGGTTGTTTGGAGATTAATCAACGTGAAAAGCTGTTCAAAGTAGGTCTTCAGACTGTTAACGTTTGAAGGTTGATTCCAACGCAAACAACTTAAGAAACATAGCACGTATGCAATTACATGGGCGAGGAATTAAATGATATAGCCCCCAGTAGAATTCCTTTACAAGTTTCTGTCCCACTATAAATAGTCAAAAATGACAACGAGTTGTGGTTTTTTATGAAGAAATTCTCATGAAGACAAAGGCACAATTATAATATATAGAGGAATATTATATTCCCAGCCCACCTGTCATTCATGAATATTAACGAAAGTCATTCCAATGTTCTTTTTGAAATATTTCAGGGTCCACGAAAATCGTCTCCCTGTTTTTGTTCCTTTAAGCCCGACAGTCTTTCGGATACTTTCCAAAAATCATAATTTAATGAGTCCATAAAAGAATATAGGACCACTGCGCCCCTAGTAAAAAGAAACAGAAAAGGAAAAAACAAAAACAAGCAAACTTCCAGTATATATATAGTTTTGCTAATAGCCGAAATTGTATCATCCGGTCATTTCTAAAATGGCTTCGACATGTTGACGAGGAGATTGAATGTCAACAACCATGCAGTCCTATGAACTGTTTAAATACCAGCCAATGGTTTTGTTTAAGCTTATTCTTAAACAAACGAACATTTGAGATATCTTACTTGATCGAATTGGAACATTTTGAAATGGAATCCCATATAGCAGATTTTGTGACCTGTAACATCCATCACTATTGAGATGTGATTGCATCCTTGAGCATTTTGAGATTGTGAAAGGGTGAGTGGGTTAAATTAACAGGGGAGAAGGAAGGAAATGTTGTAAATGATCACACGGGTTTGTTAGGTTTTAAAAGGTGTTTTGATCTGCTTCTAAGAATTAGGGATAGTTTCCTATATCGACAACCTCTGATTTTGTACGAACAGGCCAAAAAACTGTTCAGGTTATCATGTGGATAAACACATTTATATTGCTCAATTGGTTTAAATTGTTCGTATTGGAATATTACAACAGGGAATATCATTTATTTTATGCTAATCAGCTCAAAGAATATCTAACAGAAGGCCAGAGTGCTGATTTTTCCCCTATAGACCCTGGTGGATGTGCCCCTTATATCAAAACAAATCACCTAAACATGTATTATAGCTCCAGCTATAATTTTGCACCCATTTTTTTCCACATCGGAGGAATTTCTAAGTTTGACCCCTTGTAAACATGAACTGATCCTTTTTTTATGATTTTTGTGTTTTAGCCTCTAACTCCAAATTTCGGCCGCAGGTAGTACAAACTAGACCTTTGTGAAATCATTATGATAAACTATTTACTTGGTATACTTTTCAACATGCTTGGATAATTTCAAAATTGACCCCTGTATTGACCCTTGACGCCGAAAAACCAATTCCCCACCCCCTAAGATAACTCACCTTTTTTGGTAAATGTTGACACCTACCTACCAAAATCAGTTGAAATCAGCTTCTTTAAAACAGCTTGAAAAATTACTTTAGGGGCATACTAGGTCAACACATCTCGTGCAGAACTTCTTGCAAGGTGATAAGCAAGGTTTATGGTTCTACGGCTGAGGACTATTTTCAAATGATTAGGAGAATTGACATTATACTGCATCGTGTAGGAATGTATTTTCCATTTGTGTTATATCAATGGTACTCTGGTTTGTAGTTTTTTTCATTTCGAAAAAATGCACAGAAAAAATGTATTGAAGCATGCAAGGGACATTCGTGTTGTGTACCACTATGTTGTAACCTAATATTTCGCAGACTCGTGCGATATCGTAGAGCGAAACACGAAGGTTGTGCAAAACGTTACGGGCTGTTAAGGGTTGCATTGTTTTTAGATGGCATCTGCACTATTTTCATGATGCCCATAGGGTTGAGATGCGACAAGGCACGTCTCTGCAAGAAATAGGAATTGGTCTTTTCTATCCATAAACGAATATTACAACACAGCGATGTGGGCTCTAGGGGTAGGGCACTGAGATATTACATTGCTATTCATAACATGAAAACACATACAGAAACCAACTGCAAATTTAAAAAACAAGCCATTTTTATGTTGAACTTAAACGAAAAAAAGGTGTTACAATCATGAAAATAATGACAACGGAATGAGTTTCATACAATTGTTGTCGGACGCACACTTTAACATGTGTATATTGATGATAAAATTAAACGGCAACCGCGTGGTCATGTGATTCTAATATCATAATAAATTTGGAAAATGTTCACCATTATATGACTGATGAGAAAAATACAAATATTTGTTTTTTTTAAATCTTCTCTCAACATGTTCTTCAAGTATTTTCAATAAGAAAGATTTCTTTGAAGGGTTCATAGAATTGATTTGCTGTCAGGTTATAAAAATTGCGTTCCTATTAAACCCGTCAATGGACGTATACCGAGGTAACCGGATATAAATAGTGTGATTAAAAACATTTCAACTTTATTTACATACGTGATTGGCTTTGAAACTACACATGAGGTTCGGTTTAATAGAAAGTGACGGGGTTTCTGAACTCTAATACAGACAGATTGGAATAATGCTCTTCTGCAATATATCCTCTTCTCTCCTCCACCAGGGAGGACTGGATTTCAATCATGTGACGCCCATTGCTCATCACAAACGTCCTCCGATCAAATTAACACTTGGTGTGACCATTCCATTGTCCTATCCGAGAAAATACCAAACAAAATGAGTTGTGCCTTGAATCCTAAATTGTGGATTACTTCTTGCAATGTTGATAATTGTGTGCTGGTATACGAATACTAATGCCATCGCAATATCATTCAACATTCTGGAAAAAAGAATAACAGTGACTAAACAAAATAATTTGAATCATCTCATAGAAATAAAACATGTGAGTTCTTAATTTCTAAAAACATGATGAGCATGTGAGACAGGGCTTGATTATTATGGAATGAGTCAACAACTATTATCAAGGAAACCAATGGAAAAGGATTATTAATTGATCGATTAATTGGTTAAAATCAGCATGCGGCTGCAGATACAAAAACTAGAATTTCGCGGTTCTCGGCTTTCACGCTCACTATATTCAAAGGATATAAGCTGTGCACAAAAGCAATTAAAAACAACCTTAAACAATTTTATGATACACACATACACACACCACACACCCACGCACACAATCACACAAACCACACCACACGTCGCACGCACACACACACCGCACACATCCCAACACACACACACACACATCATACATACATACACAAACACACGACAAACGGATTGCAAAGTGGTTCTGCCAGCTATGGTGGCGGCCTACAACAAGGACAATTGAGAAGTTACCTTGCAATATATGTTTATGTACGAGGCTAGAATAGGTTACCAACTTTAACTGTGGATAACAGAAAGCCAAGAAGTTCAATCACAAATTACCTGTTGTGTTTTAATGTACACTAACGTGTTCGTCTCCTTATAAGGATAAGAAAACAGTGGAGGCAGTCTGAAGATTTGAACCCCCATCATTTTCTGACAGTCTGGACTCTATTGAATCCAAAACGACTAGAAAATCAATTTGGGCACAGAAATCCTAAGGAAACTATTTTATTCACTTTGCTCTGTGACGATTCTATTCTATTTTCTGTCCGCCCTACGCCAAATTGATAACTCTAGTCTCGAATTTCCTATATATACTTGAGAATCCTGTTTTATCGCAAAAATATTGCGGGGGAAATTATACTAACACGTGGTCCTAAACAGCAATTAGGCCTATTACCCTCACACATCATCACTTGGATTCTGTTAATAAGTGACCATGCAGCCAATTTGAGCTATTTGTCTTCTAACCAGAGACGTGCTAGTTACAATGCAAAGTTAGTATCTGATATATCACTTTCTTCATGTGGAACACGTTCTGTTGTTGAAGAATACAATGTGTTACAAGCAAAAATAGCTTCGTGTTTATTTGATTTGCCTATGTAAATAACTCCAATCATATCTATTTAATGTATTTATTTGTATTCATGAACATTTTTAATTGGAAAATTAAGTGTGTAGAAGGGTTTCGCTGGTAAATGTATATCTTATATAAACCAAAAGCTGAAATTGCCGTAACTGTATGTTTCTACAGTATTAGATATTACCTTTGCAATTTTTTTTCTATTCAGCGTGTTCGGTGTATTGTAAAGCAGTTTTAGTATTATTTTGAGAAGGGATAGAGAAAGAGAAAACGAGAGAAAGCGAAAAAAGAGGGTGAGCACGCGTGCGAGAGAGGATGGGATAGTGAAAGGACCCGGACGAGACAGTCAGAGACATAAATAAAATGGCGATGTGTTTGTAAACATACTATAGTTTGATGAATAAGATTCCATTTCTACATCAGCGCAAAAGTTCATTACCCACCCATTTCTTCAACTTCTCTATCACTTCTTTATTTTCTCAATTCTATCGGAAAGAAAATTAGTTCCCATATCAAGTAACCGAATTGACTATTTGATATATCATGCTTGTTGAAGTTCAAAATGTCCTGTCTTAAGAATGTACATATTTTGAACACTAAGTTTATTTGTCATGAAAATATTTGCGGTTGAACATGTAGCTATTGAATAACAGACATACCTAGATGGCAGCTGATGACCCTCCCTTTGAAAGTAAAACCATTGAGAAAAATAAAGTTTAGCTTTCACGTATTAAACCAAAGACTTGCTGATCGACGTCACTGAAACACGGGAATGTTAGTATAATATTTTACGCGTATATTGCCAAAACCAAGTGTCGTCAGGTTAAAGCTGTTGATCAAACACTAAGTTTAGCTGTTGATGAATAATATTTGTTTACTTTTGATTTGATCAATTCGCTAATTCGCCATTCGGTACACAGTATTTTTACTTCCACTATGTTACGCAACTACAATGTGCACGTGTTTTGCGTTAGCAGCCATCGTTGAGGTAGAAGAAGAAAGAAGAAGAAAGACGCTTGCAATTGACCACCCAAGTCTCCAATTCTTTGGATCGACTCTGGAAGAGGTCGTCAGGGTCGATTTACTTGCCATCTCCATCAGTAAGGACCTATCATGGTGTCCTGTGATTACCAAAAATGGCTAAAACTGCCAGTCAGCGACTAAGATTGCTCCGTCGAGCTGCACCCTATCTTGAGACAACTCAAAGAGTTGTTATATTCATCCATGTTTCGATCCAACACGGGATATGCAAGCTCAGCATAGTATGGAGCAACATCCACTACACTATCCAAACTTGATATGATCTGGACCCTCATCTACCTTTCGCATACTGCTAATAAGTGTTTTAAACAAGGATTTTTAATCAAGTACATCGCGGATTGCGGTTTGATACTTGCAACGCCAAAGCTATATTCAAGATCCATTTTGGCAGACACTGGACTACAAATTTCAGACAATATGGATATTCTTTTTGATAAAGTAATTAACATTTTTTTAAGGGTGAGCTCTCAATAACATTTAACTGCCATTAATAGGTACACAGATGTCATAAATAACATTAAGAGATATAACATAGTTGATAGAACACTATACTAATAAAACGCGGCAGTAGCGTAGTCACGACACACCTCGGCAATAAATCTATCAAATTCAATCATGTCCTGGTACATGTTGTAGTGATAAAAAACATGCCGTTTGAAATATGACTGTAGGAGCAGTTGATTATAATTTTATAACTCTTTCAGTTGGATGTGTCTCGAAGTTAATAGCTACCATAAACAAGCCCAAAGTTAATACAACCATAAATAAGCCGCAGGACGGTTCGCATTTCAAGTTAAATGATACTTTGGAAATACATTCTAGGAGTGAGAGAATTCAACTTTGCTTTAGTTTTTTTATATTAACACCTCCGTTAACGTAGGCATTACTGGGCATTATAGTAAAAGGCAGAGGTTATTCATTCAGAATGGCATACAGATTGGAAACATTTCACGAACCAAGAATGCACTACCTAGCAATTTGATTTGAGTAGGTACGTGGCAGGTCTATTGTCAAACAGTTCAAACACCAGACGCCAAATCCAGCAGACTTCGTGCTTTCAAAACGTCAATGCCCTAGAATATGAAATGGAGACTGTTCCATTCTACTGGTGAACATCTCAGTTGTAGATGTACAAAGGGATGAAGAGGGCAGGGTAATGCAAGAAGATATAACATGACATGCACAACATGCAAGTGCAATGGATTTGAATGACAATTCACCTTTCTATGAACATATTCATTATATTTAACGCGGTATCTTAAGGTTACACACTAAAAGGGCGTGTCTTCGCAGTGGCGTAACAGGCCGGCCCGCTCTGAGGGGGCAAATTTCCCCGTCTTGGAAAATTTTCCCTCATTCGGGGGGGGGTCCAAAGGCCAATTTTTTCCGGTCCAGAGGGCTAAAAAAACGGCTGATTAGCATGATTTTTTGCAATTTTTTTTTCCCGTCAAAAGTCGTCAGGGGGCACTTTCCCCCCTGCTACCGCCCCCCCCCCGCCGGTTACGCACTGGTGGTCTCGATATGTATTTTTAGACAAATTCAATATTTTGTGCTATGCTTTAGACATATCAGTATATGTACACATCAGACCATCTTTTAAGAGTTAAAATATTTTTTTAACAACAATAGCAATCTCCAGAGATGCTATTGTGTGGTGTGTTGTGTTCTGTGTGGTGTGTTGTTTGTATGTGTGTATCACCTGCCTGCATGTTTCGTATGGTTCACTCTCCAATTACTTATAGCACTTTCAGCTGCATACATTGTTATTTGGTCGGTTTTAAGATCTCTGCTGCAATTCAAGAAACTATTTGGGCATGGTTGGCGTCACCATTTATATATACTGGCTATCCCTTTTAAGAAAAATGGCACTATATAAAGAAAATGTCAATTTTAAGTGCAAATTGGCACCAGCAGTGGCGTAACCAGCTTTTTTTTTCAAGGGGGGCTGAGGGGGGCACATGGCAATTTTTCAGGGGGAAGCACATTGTGCGCCAATTTTTCCTGCTCGATACGCTCGCAAGGTAGACCCAATTTTTTTTCACACTCGGATCGAAATTGGTTGGGGGGGGGATTGACTTACTATAAGATCCCAACGTGCGTACAATTGCCATTTTTATCATGTTTATACATCTAACAATGCACCCAGTGCCTTAATGCTGTCCTTCATCCGCCCCCTGGCAATATAACGGTTTTTACTATACTATACGCTTGTGGGTTTTTGAATGTAAATGCACATATTTGCAGAAAATAACTAATTTTTCAGGGGGAAAAGAGGGGTGAAAGAGTCCCCACAGGGGGCAACTGCCCCCTCTACCAATCGTGCCAAACGATTTGTTGCTCCAGATGAGCCTTTAACCTCTAGACTACCGAGGTAGAGTTGGTTGTTATATGTGCGCAGTAAGGGGTTGATGCAACTCTATGCGAATCGTCTTTGCTTCTATTGAAATATCCAATAAGATTGTTAACAGTCAAAGTTAGTCGGATAGTTTTATATCCTCTCATAAAAAGAAACAATTAATGAACACAATAAAAAAAAAATGAAAATTTATAACAAAAAAAAACTCCACAGAAACCGTCTTGTATTATTGTCTGAAAAAGGAAAATCGGCCTATATTTAAAATGTCGTAAAGTGGACGTTTAATGGAAATATGACTCATCTTCAAATTATGACCGTCCTCGAATCATGAACGTACGATTATCCCCTAACATAAATGATGTTGTACATTAAAATTTCGATTTCATATGGGATTGAAAGACATCATCTTTCGGCAAGAACTTGATTATATAGGAATTTTTTGGTTCTCTTAAAAAGCATGCTATAAGCGAATGTCCTTCCCCATGTAAACAAATCGCGCCCTTATTTTTCATCAAAGTCTATTTGTTGCACTGTTGTATTGGAAATTGTTGTAGTAAAGACCCCTGTATTGTGCTTAGCGGAAGATGCCGTATTTGTCAAGTAGTCTAATATGATTCTTATGCTTTGTGTACTAATAAAGTCGGATCATAAATGTCTAGAAACAGGTTTAAAAATGGCAAATCTTCAAGACTGCTTTAAAACGCTTAATTGTCTTGTTTTTTCACAAAGAAAGTAATACAAACAAGGAGTTGTAGACCACCTAACACCTGGGCAATTTCGAGATAAAATTGGCATTTTTGAATTTGAAAGATGAAATACTGATCGTGGTTTTAAGTAACAATCCTTATAGTTCAACTGAGAAAGAAGAATATCTATAAATCACGACGGTGTAATCTATCATTAAACTGACTAGACCTATTTTCATCACAACACCTCGATTGTTACGCATTGTTGCGTTTGAAATTGACAGAGCTTGTCTTGTGTTTACGTTGTAAACAAAATACAATATGAGAAATACAAAATAAATTTACGCAGCATCATATTTCGAGCAGTGTTATTTTCATGATCAAAACCTCACCACCATACTATTCAACCGTGAAGAAGATGCTATGATCACGAAATGCATCCAAGATTCGATTCAGCATCCTTCAAACTGTAGAAAAACATCTTCAACCTGATCCTCTCCTCGTACCCAAGTATTGGTGGGTCAACATGCAGAAAAAAATCATAAATCTCAAATGATTTAAAATTGTACCACACCAGCGGTTCCTACCCACATGCTGCCTTGAATGTCAAGTTGTGTTTTTCAACAACTGTTATTCCCAAATCCTAGAAGTGTTACGAAAAACATTTTGATTTGAATGCCACGTTCCCCCTAAATATGGCCGATTAAAAGAGCTGGCTATCGAGAACTTGCGATTGCACCCCAGAAGGAATACAAACACAAGAACGCCATAAATGACTCAAAAATTAGCACTGAATGCATTATACGGGTTTGGTAGGATTGGCATCCATCTTGGAGTAAAAGTAGACGATGAAAAGGAGAATCAAGCTTGGATGGAGAGAGAGAGAGGGCGAGAGAGCGAGTATGGTAAACCCAGTAACTTCGTGAAAAGAGGTCTCTCCATACGTCTGGTGGATTTCAGTTTGTGTTTATAGTCGAACATGTTAAGACTTCTACCATTTCTGACTTAATCTTTCCAAAAATGACAAAGATATAAAATTCACTCTCATGTACTAGGTAAATTGACCACAATATTTTCAGAGGCAACCTTTAGTTCATTTTTATTAAATTTTGCTCATTGTATATTGCTCTTGGCACCTGCAAGTGTAATGAATGTAGCTCATGCCAAGACCGGAATCCATTTACAAAACAATTAAGTGAAAAAGTCAACAAATTTCATAAGAATTATCTTGTTGTTTACTTGAAAAAAAATATTGCTTTCTTCACCCAATTGGGACTAGTATTGTGAAAAATTAGGCTATTGTGATTCAATGGCCGTTAATGTAATGATTCTGTATTTAATTTTATGAATATCAGCATATACAATAGGGAATTATTTGGTTTTTTAATGCTTTCTTAATCTCAATCTTCTTAATTTATTCGTGATTTTATAGAACAAACAACATGTTAATCTTCAAATATAATAAACTAAAGAGTACATTATTTTATTTAATTCAATATACTTTCCTCGGAATAAGAATGGTTTGAACCAAACACATATGATGATTGAAGCACGCTTCTCCATACGTATGTGGTTAAAGCAACATTTCAGGTTTGTTAATAGATCATAGGAACGCGTCAACAATTGGAAATTACAAGCTTAAGAGTCTCATCGAAAGCAAATGTCTTACACACCTGATTGAATCATTTACCCATCGTGTCATCTCTAGTGCTTTTCCGAAGGTATGGGTATTGAATGAGAAGGAATTTGAAGCTATGAAACGACGAGTCTGATCGCCGGAGAAAAATTCAACTACCATATCTTCATGTAATGGATTTGGAAGAGAGATTTTCAAGTCAACGTTAGCGATTTTCGCTACAATAATTCTCAAACATTCGGCCACTAATAGTATTTGCTTCAACGTTAATAGGTTATGAGTTGCATGTTGCTGACGTTTGAGCGCCCGTGTGATTTACAATACGAAGGACATAAAGACTTTGCCCTCGTCTATGTAACAATGGTGTCAACATGAGAAGACCAGATTTATCTCGTTCATACATGATACGGTGAATCGGGCCATATATTTCTTGTGTCTGCTCGTCTCCCAACTAATCGATGCTTGTCCAAACCTTTTCCTTTGGTGACACGCCCTGGGTTGAATTAAGCGGGGAGCAAGGACTCTTGGGTCAAATGTCATCGTTCATGTCCCACTACATCTCAGCGTTGACACCTGTAGTAAGTAGTATTGAATGACCCTTCTGACATCAATGCAAGATACTTAGTGGTGTCAACTTGTGGTTTGTCGCTCTTTCAATAGGGGGGCAATTTAGTTGTTACAGGGGCCTCAAACTTTAAAAATTTACCAAGCGGTTGAAAGTCTTCCCATATTGTCGTCTGTCATAAGGATTTACAAAAAGTATAGTGGTTGTACCATCTATGACCATGGTTTTAGAGTTATTGGGTTTGTATTTACAAAATGGCTAAAAAAGTTGCAAAAAAGGTCAAATTTCCATTAGTACAGGTGATCAAAACAGAAGTTGCTCCAAATTTATAAAACATGAAACCCAATTGTTCAGCTAGATATAATATGTGTCACTAATAAGGAAAGTGTGTAGCATCGCCATAATGCATAGTTATCCATGTGAATACTTCTAGTGAAAAGCCGCAAGATCAGGTCTGGGACACATTAATCATTGGCATTCATTGACCTTCTTTGACCTATATCATGAGTAAGTAAACATTTAACAAATAATCAACCATACTTTTGGAGAAGAGAACCTAATAGTATTCATTGGCGCAAATATTTGCAAGCATTTACAATACAATCATAGAACTTTCAATGTTGACCCCGATTGATACCAATTGAGTTGACCTTTTTGGCACTTTTTGACATTTTTACCGACAATAACTCTAAAACCATGGTCAAGCGGTTGGTACAAACTATAGATTTTGGGAATCCTTGCGACTAGACGGACACTATGACATACATTTCAACATGATTGGAGTAATTTAAAAGTTTGACCCCTGTGCAAACTTAAATTGGCCCCTATTGAAAAAATTACACCACAATTTGACACCACTAACTACATTGCATTGATGTAGAGGGTCCATACTAACTACTAAAGGTATCAAACCTTAGATGTAGTCCCGCATGAACGAACTCTCTAAATAAGGACCCTATGATATTCTGCTCCTGCTCTAAATCTACTATAGTAGATGTAAATTACCAAAAGTTTAAACATATTTATGATGCAATAGTTTGTCTTAGTTTTTTGTACGTTTCGCCAGCACCTGTTGTCTTGGCAACACTCCATGAGACTCAATTCCTATGATTTTTTGGAGTGTTCCTTGAGTTGCCATTTTTTTGCTCTTTTGGGAATTCTCCTTTATGTAACAACAGCTCATAAAACATTTCTTGTATTTGAAAGAACAACCGTAATATTTTATCGAAACATTATGGAACAGTCATGTGCCCCATTGGGCCCTGTCTTCCTGCCCCCTGTGGCCCTTGGGCCCCCTGACCCCTCATCGCTGCCCCCTGGGCCCTCCTGGGCCCCTACCTTTTTTTTTTTTTTTTTTTTTTTTTTTTTTTTTTTTTTTTTTTTTTTTTTTTTTTTTTTTTTTTTTTTTTTTTTTTTTTTTTTTTTTTTTTTTTTTTTTTTTTTTTTTTTTTTTTTTTTTTTTTTCCTCTTGGGCCCATTTCCCCAGCCCTTTCCCCCGCCCTATTTCATCCCCCTTCCCCTACCCTACCCTTTCCTTTCCCTCACATCCCTTACCCTTTCCTTTCCCTTCTTCCCTTCTTCCCTCCTTTCTTATTTTTATTTATTCATAATAATAAAGGGAAGTTGGGATTTATTCGTTCATTCTTGCCTTCATTAATTCCTTTATTCATACTTCATTTATTTCTATATTTAAACCAAATACGCGTTTACCTTATGTTATTAAAAATGCACTCCTATTTATTTACTGCATTTATTTATTTATTATTTCACATTTCCTCAGTTTGTTTCATTACTTTTAGGAAATATATCCTTATTTGTTCCGTTGTGTGAAAAATACCTCTTTATTTTCCTTTATTTTGAGTAAATTTCAAATTTAACGTACAAGTGCCATTGAAAGTAGTGCAGCAATGACGGCCTTTTGCCCTTTTTTTTATTCAGGACAAAATGTTTCACTTTTGAATCGCCACCCGCTATCCATGTATAGAGGTCAGTGGCCTAAACACACAGACAAACACATGACACGCGTACACAAATACATATACACACAAGCGCACACCTTCACATATACACAGGCAAATTTTCTTCCAGACATTAGCTTTCGCAGTTGTTCCTCGTGTAACTTGGTGTAAATAACCTTTGGTTTATTATTAACATAATTGAGAAATGAAATATAAATGCGCCAATGTTTGAAAATTAATGATATAGTTATGATGCACTTTTTATGAATATTTATTGTCTTAGAATCGTCTATATGAATGTTCTAGACCAGTATCAACATTTTATGAATCTCTCTCCTTTATGTTAACACAACGTCGTTCTACATTAATGAATAATATGCACAGAGAATGAATTTTCGTTTTTTTCTATATTCCAAGATCATTTTACTATATTCCATTTTGACTTTAATTGTACTTCATTTCCCATTTCTTTTTATTGCCGATTACTGCATGGTAATAAAGCATATAGCATCGATTTTTGACAGCCTCTGACATGATGTATATCTCCCTCATGCAGTTCTAATGAAACTGTATAAGTGTAATCCAATTTCAAACACTCTACGAAATTGTTTCGCTCGGTTGTAATCAATCATGCTGTTTGTATTCGGCCCTTCCACTGTTCAATTTTCAATCCATCATTAAAGAGACACTGGTACATTTTAAAAATGGTATGCCCTCAAGATTTTTCAGAATTGATATTTTTGCATGGTTGTAAATCATTTATATACACCTGGCACAGAAAGTATCTCGGCATGTTTTTCGATCAGTATTGTGTCAAAGTCCTACCATTTTGAAAGATTTCGAAATGTATTTGAAAAATACATTTTATTGTCTAGGTCTTGCTCTTTCATTTGATATCTTGCTTGCAAAAAGCGTGTAGAAATGGCTGAGATAGAACGCCCGAAAGACGCAAAGTCCCAAAACCAAAAGTTGCAGTTTTGGGATTTTTCAATGGGCATTGCAGATAATTGGACACGAACACGCGGACCACAATCAATATTGCAAGTACGCTTTCTCGCTCATTCAGTCGGCAAACCTCTTTGTGTAAAATCAATACACACATATTACTGCGTTGTACCACACAGTGACCATTGAAAAATCCAAAAACTGCAACTTTTTGTTTGGGGGGTTTGCGTGTTTCGTGCACTCTATCTCAGTCATTTTTGCACGCTTTTGTTTTACAAGCGAGGTGTTAAATGAAAGAGCAAGACATAGGCAACAAAATGTATATTTTGAAAACTTTCAAAATGGTCTGACTTTGGCAAAATAGTGATCGAAAAACATGCCGAGATACTTTTTGTGCCAGGTGTATATTAGCCCTCGCCTGAAATGATTAAGCCCAAATGACTATGGGTAAAGAGAATGATTTTATAATAAAGTCACTCCGGAATGGTTTCATTCAGTAGCCCGCTGATCCAAGTTTTACACGCAAGAAAACATACACTGGAGTCGATTCCTAGTCATCCACCCTGTTTGGCCGGTCTCTGACCTTTGTGGCTTTAATAACAATGAGTACGAGTCTGTGATATTCATATAAAAACATTTTTTGATTTAAGTTACGGCAGTCACAAAAATTAGGCTAAAATCACATGAAAATCTGGATACCTTTAGCCTGCTGTATGTTTTATGGTATGATACTTTTGCGTATAATATATACCTGCATTCTTCCAAGGTCCTAGACCATCATTTGAAAGCAAATTGAAGAATTTTCCTATTTTTGTTGACAATGTGCCTGTGTCGCTTTAAATATATATCTACATATATGCAGATATATAGAAAATATATATGCATTCTTCCAAGGGCCTAGACCATCATTTGAAAGCAAGTTGAAGTATTTTCCTATTTTTGTTGACAATGTGCCTGTACCGCTTTAAATATTTTACTCTAGTAGTTTATGAATGAGAGGGAGGAAAATGGGATATCCAAAAAAAAAAAAAAAAAAAAAAAAAAAAAAAAAAAAAAAAAAAAAAAAAAAAAAAAAAAAAAAAAAAAAAAAAAAAAAAAATTTTTTTTTTTTTTTTTTTTTTGTCTTTAGGCAGCCCTGGTGTTACTGCCTTTAGGTGTTTTATCTTTGTTCAGACTACAAACATGCATATAAAATATAACAATAACAACCAAGACTGACTTTTCTTTTTTTTAAAAGAACGAGAAAAAAAAGATCAAAAAGAGATTTATTGTTGATTTAATGAGAGAAGCAGCAGCAAGGTATAAAAGCCAAAAAGACCATATTCCACCAGCCACATTCAAAATGTAGGTACTGAAAGAGAAAACAATTCAGAATGTTCAGTACACAACAGACATCTTAATTAGATTACGACTTCGGATAATAAATGGACCAAACATGATTAAAGATTCAAACCGCCACTCTTGAAGTGGGCAGAAAGCTTCCCTCTATTAGCAAATAAATTCAGACCTCTCTCTTGGTTTGAGGAACGTTTCGCAATTCATAACATTAGGCTTTCTTTTTTTTGAAATTTACAGACATAAATTATAGTACTTGATACACAAAAATAAATAAGAAATAAAATTATCTTTGAAAACCCCAAACCTCTTTTAAAATTTGAGATGGAAAAGTTAATATAGTGTTTAATCTTGAAAATTTCAAACAAACTTCATCCCAAATATGTAACATAATTCACAATCCCAAGAAAATGTGAAATAATTGACTTAAGGATTTGTTTTTTACAAAAATCACACAAGCTGAATCAATTTGTTAATTTTTTAAAAAAATCATTAATGCAATAGCCCATGTGGAATTTAAAGTAAAAATGAACGAAATTTAGTGTCAATTGAGCATTTTTAAAGTTCCGAATATGAATTTCTTCCCAGTCCGTGCCTCAAACAATCATCTTCTGTATCCATACCAAACTAGTTCCCAAAATTCCATGCGATTTTGTGGGATGTAAGTCCCCATAAAGATAGAATAAGCAAATTTTGGGACCTTACGCCCATTGAGAAGACCAGAGGTAACTTCATCAAAAATATAAGATTCATTAGGAATTTGAGTCTGAAGCCACGTAACTGGGAATACATTTCATAAGAAAATTAAATTTATCCGTCACGGTAGAAGATTACCAAAGTCAAAACCAATTCTTCAAAAAATAACTTACTACCTGGGAGAGGTGGATTAAGAAGATTTATTAATATACATAATAACCAGTCACACCATCTCATAATAAATAACTCTTTGTTTTGGATCTAACATTTTATTGTACAGAGGCATTGATTGTATCCCCTACAGAAAATCCAATCCATACATATTTTGACAGGCCTTATCCCGAAAAATATAGAGGTCTGAGAGAATCAGCTTAACTGGGTACCAATCAAGTTATTAGGAGACTCTCAGAAGCATATGACCTCCATAAAAAAATTGTTGATCCATAGTTGTAATTCGATTTTTCAAAAAACTATCAATTATTGTCAAGCTTGCAGTTTCACCCAGTCATTTTCTGAGGCCAGGGAAAAATTTACGGGTCATCATACGAAGACCACAATGTTCATAATCATTCGCACATAGACCCTTTTGACTCTGTCATTCCCATTATTCCAGATAAATAATTTATAAAACATTGATCAAGTTCTTGAAAAAATATTTGGGGATTTTAATTACATAAAAAACAGTAATAATAAAGAAGCGAGTAAGAGAAGAGTTTTGAAACACATTATTTCTCCCAGTCAGAGAAAAAGATCTGCCACGCCAACATTCAATTACCTTCAATTTGTTTTAGCTTGACTTTATAGTTGAGATCATACATACAAGACAAATAGATCGGGAATAAGGGAAAAATAAAATACACAATGTTTTTAAATTTATCTCTTTCCATGCTTAAGACCCTGCTCCTGAAAAGGAAAATTTGAAGACCCTTTTAGACCCAACCCAAATAGCCTCAGAATTTAGGAAAAGATTAATTTACAACCGAACAATGCGCAAAGTTATTTAAAGTAACAAAAAGGTTATCAAAAGAATTTTGGGAACAGGTCCAGAAAACATGTTGAGTAATCAGCCAAAAGAGAAATCTTTAACTATTATCACCAACAGGAAACCTTTAATATTAAACCATTTTGACGCCAATGCAATAGCCATCGTTCAATACTAAAAGGAATAAATCTGGTGATAATGGACAGCCCTGAAAAATTCCTTAACCATGTCACACAGGATCGGTCTAAAAAAACGTTGCTATTGATTACATAACTCTTCCTGCAAGAGTAAATAGCTTAACCATGAAATAATTGATCCCCAAAGTATAATGCATAAGGACGTGTAATAAACAATTCATGACGAACACATCAAAAGCATTCTCAATATCAAGAAGTAAAATAGACCAGGAATTCATTTCGAGCGTATATCAATAATATCTAGAATTAAACGAAGTTATTACCAATATTTCTCCCCTTAAGGAAACCAGTTGATCCGGATTACAAGTTTCTGAATACATTTTTTCAAAAGGCTGGCCACCACCTTAGCAAAACATCTGATAATCGACAGTCAATAAAGAAAATGGATATAATTTTTGATATACATAATATCTTTGTCTTTCTTAGGCAATAATGTTATAAATACAATTTCTTTGAGAGAGTGACATAAGACCTTTTTCAATGGAAAAACTTATATGAATGATACAACATGTCTGAAAAACTATCGGGCCAAAAAACAATGTAAAACTCAACTGGAAAACTTCATACCCAGGACGTTTTATTCTGCTTCATAGAAACAATTGTATCATATAACTCTTTTTGGCTATTGTTTGATCAAGAATTTCCCTAGTATCAGCAACTCATTTGGGATATCAATTGCTTTAAGAAATCCTCAATACTATCGGATGAGTTGTAGTCAAGCACGGTTTTATCAGAATACAGTGACGATAGAAAATGATGAATTTCATTAACAATCACAGTATGGTGAAAACTGATCCCCTGTTATCTTTTATCGTATAAATACATTTCTTCTCACACGATTTTTTTTCTTTTTTTCCAGTTACAAAAAATACTTCGAGCTTTTTCGCCTTCCTCCAAACCATCTAATCTGGAACGAATTATCAAACCTTGGTTTCAAACACTAAAATTTGTTTAATTATTTCTAAATTCCAATTAGTAAG
>JAMKCH010000594.1:0-61860 GCA_023653785.1 Ophioderma brevispina
CCTTCAGTATGGATTAGTGAATGGAAATCTTCTAACTTAGTAAAATGTGATTTGACAGCAGGCCCAAACATGATGATGATATAATTCTCAAAACAAAATTCATCTTTGAAAAGACAATAATAATACCATATTTTTTTATTGAACTTGACTGATATTGCCATTCGAAGAGTAATTTATATTTTGTCAGTTTTGCCATAATTTTGCAACGGACACGCATGTCATGGCCTATGGTGCCCTAACCATGCAGTTAGATAATGTCATCGGGTGAGTTCAAGACAAGGATCAAATAGTCCTGTGGACGGTCCCGAGAGAGAATTTACGCCTACTTAAGACTTAATAGTGCCAGCCAAGGTCCAAGACAACTTTGTATGGCAGATGGTGTATGGGTTAACAAGTTACTCATCCAGAGCTATCCCAGACATGCGTTTATACTTTGAATATGGATTGCACTTTTTATAGAAGACTTGCATAGAAACTTTACAAACTTTACGGCAAACTGGCATGGAATAGTGACAAATCATATTAGAAAAGTCAGTTACTGCAAGAACAACATAACTGACAATGTAGGTGTCACATATAACACTTTCTACTTTCAAGATTCTGATTGAAGTTTGTTTTGTACATTCCGTGCAAGATGACATTAAACATAATGGTGTTCTGTACAGTAAGCCATTCAGGTATATAAAACTACATGCATGTTGTATGGTGCATGGTTGTTACGTTTTTTCTGAAAGGCATTTTATCCAAGTCGATGTCTAGTCCTGGGGTAAGTGGTGGAAAATACCAAAAAAAATGATCAAATTAAAAAAAATATTGGCCCTTATTTGCAAAGCATGCTCCAAGTTTGGTAAAATCGCACAAGATTTTTAAGATACCGTAACAATCACACAATATTCCAATAAAAATCACACAAGATTATGCTAAATCACCCAAATTCAATAAAACGTCCTACCAAAAAAATGTAAAATTGCAAAATAATGATTTTTCTAAATTACACAGGATTCTGTTAAATCGCCGGTAGATTGAGATTCTGTTGACTCGCACACAATTTCATGTTAATTCACACATGCAGTTTCCATAAAATCGCAGAAGAAGTTGTAAAATTGCACAGGCTTTCTAAAATCACATAGAATTTTAATGGAGTCACGAGAAATCAAAATCTGGTGGAATCTGGAGATTGCATGACATTCAAATCACCTTTCAAATTGCATGAGATTTAAAAAACCCTACATTGAATTTTTTTTAAAATCTTAATTCAGAGTTTCATAGACTGATTGCGATTCCCCTTTAATCCCCAGTGACATGGGTCCTTTAAGCTGCTGAGGTATTACATAGTTCTAAATCTACTTACCTAGATAGGACATGTTACCAGTATGTCAAAAATGCCATTCTCTAAACATCATATTTTTTGCCCAAATAGGCATGTTTTTGACTGCATTGGCCAACTTGACATGTCAACATCATCCCTAAACTGAATGCCAATGATATATCAATTTTTTCACTAAATTTAAGAATAAAACCTGGATATTTTGAATCTTACTAAAGGTTGTTAACTATTTTTTTAGGTTTTAGAAACATGATTTGAGAAACACGCGTATTTTCGCGCACATGTACAAGTCACTGTATATTTTGCAAACTTAAGCTTCTGGGATGCCATAGAGTTCTGAAGCCTAACTTACCCTAGATGGGGCATGTTATTAGATATCAAAAATACCAGTATCTCAAAATCATTTTTACCCCAAAATGTATGTTTTTGGATATTAATCACCCACCCACATTCGGCTCACATTGGAAATTCCACATAATACCTACTTTGAATGTCAATGTGTTATTTTAATATATTTTCAGCTAATCTGGAGAATAAAACATGCATGTTTTTGAATTTTAGTCTAATGTTGAGCTTATTTTATAGGTTTACAAAATGAATTTGAGAAAACAACGCATATCGTCGGCTGGGACGGGAAAAACCTCATATGTGCATTGCCCTCTAAAGCAAAACCTCACATGTAGTAAAAACGGTTTACATGACAAAAACCTCATATGTAACATTTCGAGAGACACCAAAAACAGAATAATTTGGCTGTAATTCCCTGCCTATAGAAAGGGTTTTCCCTTTCTAATACATTTAGTAATATTATTTACTCCAGATTCTGAAATAAAATGCCATATGATTTACTCTCATATTTGGGTTGAAATTCAAGCTCAGAATCCGATTGTTACCAAAATGCACATGGTCTTAGCCACTGGGCCCACTTTTTTTACAACTTGAAGGTTTTGCATTTGACCTCTGGAGTTACATTATGAGGTTTTTCCCGCCCATTACGATATTTTCCCCCATATCGCCTATACTTACCGTATATTTTTCAAACTTAGAAGCTTATTGTGAGCTTCGTATGCAATATAGGTTCTGACCCTGCTTACAAATACAGACGTTGATGTATGATTATAGGTAATGTAGGTGGACTATTATAACTCATAAAATAAGCCACTTTTTGAAGTTTCCACTACTCGTTAAAACTATATAGTCCTATCGACAGTACAAACTATATTGAATCTAGAGCTTCTATTTTGTGTACTGGTACCACACACACACACACATGCAATAGGGCTAAATTGGAGTCAAGCTTCGTTGATTGGAGTGTGTGAGGCACTCTTTGTGGTCAGTTCAGAGACGATTTATCACTGAGGTTAGCACGTGCCTTGCTTTGCCAAAGCATTTTGTTTGCCATGCCTGCACAAGACCAGATGTGAGTTGGGATCAACATTATGTGGACAACTGGGATATGTCCAATTAGCTGTATCATTTATTTATAGTCTTGACATATTTCTCATCCATAACAAGAGAAAATCGCAACGGGTAGTATACAATGATTTACTCAATTTGTTTTACACTTTAGAAGTTTATTTTCTCATCGGTATCAATGAGAAATCATAACTGGTATGTGACAAATAGGTAACATTGCTTCTACTCTGAATTGGATTCTCATCCATATCATGAGAAAATCGGCAATTGGTATGTGGGGAATGCCAGTGATTCATTGCTCTGGCTTATTAACGAGAATAAAAAATGATAAAATGCAGTGCTCATCGTTTTGTCCATTTCTCAATGAAATGTTCATTTCCCATGGATCCATTCGCCTATGTGATAAGGCACTATCAGTTTATTTAACTTCCATCTAGGTTAACATTTATACATATGGCAACCAGTTGAAATGGGGTTGACAAGCTCAGACCATATTGACAAAAGTTCCCTTCCTTTCCCATTGTCACACTCTACAAAAACTATGGCACCAGATATTATTTGTACAGTCTCCCTGGCTATATCTTGGAATATAATCAAGACCTTATTGTTCGCCTCATTTGAATAGTGTCACGGTTGTGTGCTATATTTCCCCCAACAAATGACCAAAAATGGGGAAATCAAATGCTTTTTACCAAGTTAGGTGTTGAGTTGATCGAGGTGCCTGAATAGTTGGGTGCTTCTACTTTTAGACATTACATCCCGATAAACAATTTCACATACAATGTACACTCACAGTACTTCAATACAGACTTGGTTTAATCAGGTGTGAATAATAGTAAACAAACATAAAATAAGGTAGAAGTTTCATATAAAAGTCCCAAGGATGCAAATGAGGTATTGCAATCGATTCCGACATGCGCAGTAGCACTTGACGGAATATCGAGGTTCACTTTGGCATATCCAGGATCGCTCACCCCGGGGTGCACAATCCTTGATACAAAATTACAATCCCAGCCCATGCAGCAGGGGGTCAATTTGCCATTATTTTGACCCATTCTGTGCAATCTGAAGCCTATATTACAGTTACGAAATTCTTACTTTTTTAGACCCCAGGGTGCACATACTCCCTCTACACCCCCTGGATATGCCCATGGGTCTAATGCCCAAGCCAGTTTTTTCAAATAACCATACATTATCATCCTGATACACACCTAAGAAAACCATGCAAACAAACCCAAGATTTTTGATCTAATCTCAATTTATTACATAATTGATAATATAACAAAAACATGACAGATACTAAACATTTTTTATCCCAAATGTTACAACATTAATGGACAGGTGGCCCACCGTAAGGTGGCCCACTTCTTTCGGACACAGTTATGAATTCGGAAACCTTAACAGAATAAGCCACATGGTTTATGTTGTTTATTCAGTTAAGGTTTCAAATTCATAAGTGTGTCAGAAAGAAGTGGGTCACCTTTTATATGGAAACACCCCAGAAACACAGATTGCTTAATGATGCACTTAAGTGTATGACCACCAAGGACATGATACTTCCGCAGTCTGAATTTTAGACCATGAGCCCAGAGAGTTAATTTCATATTTCCCCCAAAAAAAATTCACTTCATTTCCCCAAAAAATTTCACTCCATTTTCCCAAAAAAATTTAACTTTACCCTTTATTCCCTCCCCCCCCCAAAAAAAAGTCTGGCGCCACCACTGAGGGGAGTAGATATACCTTCAATTTCAATAAATATACAATACAATAATTAATTGAAGTAACTTGTATGGAAAACTAAACAGAAAGCAAGCTTGTTTAATCACCAAATCAAGCCTTTCCCATCAATTGTGATATTAATGAGACTTTTGTAAACGACCAAGTTCTTATACTTATAACATCACGCAATCCGTATTTTGTTCATGACCATGCAGTTGTATTCTTTAAAGAGACACAAGGTCATTTCCAGAAAATGTGCACCCAGCTTTTGCTTTTTTAAACCAGGTTTCTTTTGTATCATAGAATGTTTACCAATGTTACACCGGAAGAGAATAAGCAGAAAACTCCAGTTTTCTGTAATAAATAGAGGAATTAGTACCGCTTTCTGTTGTGTATGACAGAAAATTCAAGCATGCTTCTTTATTGGCCGATTAAGGCAGCAGGCATGTTCTAACTTAGTTGTTGGTGTTCTTTTAAACTTGTCTCATCCGAAAAATCTTTGAAATATTCTTGGGTGTTCTACAACAAATCAAAGTGCAAATTTAAAGAATTTGGATATTTCAGTGATATGCATGTATAAGATATAAAACATAAAACAACCTGAAACCTTAACCAGAATTTTAACCCACCTTAAAACAAAATCCTAACCCTAAGGTTGAAAAATAAAAAAGATTTTGTTACATGTAAAACTTCAAAGGGGGTACAAAAAAGGAACTAAACCCCATTTTACCTCTCTGATTTTACCCATAAGATGTTGATCACACTGTAGGTATTGTTGGGACTGCTTACAATTGGCATTCTTTGCTCAAATACAGAAGCCAAACAAAAATAAGCCAGCAATTTAGATGGGTGAAGTTCCTATTTGTAGCATAACAATACACCTCATTGGATAATGCACTACTGCTCAACCAGTTATTTATTTTGCATTTAGGATTTCCAGTCTGTGATCAATCAAAAACAAAACAAACAAAAAATTGTAAACTACTAATGCAAGTTCAGAATATTGTTCCTACAAGTCCCTGCTTGTTGACAGCATGGCATTTATGCGTCACTTGCCCTTTTCTGTACACATGGTATTTGGGGTAACAGTGATTTGTGTTCGAGAAGTATAACTGCTGCACATTTTTGAAGAAAGGGAATTTGCCATGTAGTGATTTTCTGGAGATAATGTATATCCATTAAACCTTAAGAGGACAGTGTTCATGCACAGCTGAGGCAGCTAATCCATGTAAAATACTCACTGCAAAATTAGTTGGGATTAGGCCATGCATAATCAGTCAATCAGGAGGTCACACCACATGCGTGATTTCTTGTATACGAGAGAAGACAATACAATCGCTGTGACCTCAATAGCTGTTCGAAAACGTTCTGGAAAATGTCCTAATTTGAGGTCCAAAATACCTGATTAATTATAAAATCATGTATTATTGTTTGCAGAATGTCAAAACTACATACTAGCCGGTATCTAGTTGACTACTATGACGTGAGAGGGTGTTTGGGGGTAAAACAAACACAATTAAAAGCGACAAATTTTTAAGTTTTGAAAACTTGACAAATTTTAAGTTATAGAAATCCACCAAATTTTAAAGTATCCCAAATCATTAATTAATGGTGCTACAAAAACTCTTGTGTACGTGTTACGCTTATCCTTTTAAAGACACTATCAGTGGATTTCACCAAAAGACAAAAACAACAATATTTAAAATTATAGGCATAGTCTAAAAGTGAAGGAAAATTTAAACAAGGTCTGTAGGGACTCTTATAGGTATATTTTCTAACTAAAAAATGACAGAAAAGGAAGAAAAGAAAGAAGAGAAAAAGGCAATGTTCAGAGCATTATGAATCCCCATTCAATTACACGCTGGAATGGTCCGTAGGACAATTAATGACTTAAAATTATCCGGTTCTGGTCCTTATTGGTTGCTTCTAGACTTATCACTTGAAGGGATGGTAGGATAATGATCTTGTTCCAAACAATGCAAAAATCTGATTTTTGATGAATTTTTGCTTTTCTGATTTAGCAAATCACTGATAGTGCCTTTAAGAAAGCGAAGACCACATAAATGTATAACCTTACATTTACTGGCATCATGGAATTGAATCATAATCTGCTATCACAGGGGTTATTCTCAATTTTTATATATTAGCTGAAGGGCCAGAGCAGCCAAACTGTTTCAAAGTGCCTACTTCAAAATGGGCAAAATAAACCTTGAAATTCTTTATGTATACCTTATATTGTAGAGCAAGTTGAGGGACAAAAATCAATGGTTGGAGGCCGGATTTGGCCGCGGGGCCACATATTGAGAACCCCTCTTTATACCGCTTTAAATGCAGACGTGGCAGGGAATGTGGGACACTGGCAGGTCGTTGGCCTATTGATTGTGAAAGCCCATGATGTGAAAATGACCCTGTCCAACAACTTTTAGTGTGAACAATCGTACTTGGGTGACCTGCCTACTAACTGGAATTGAGGACTTCTACTGATCACTAACGTGGGTGACCCAATCGACAACCTTTTCAACCCCCCCCCCCCACCACACACACACTCGCAGACAGACTCACACAATTACTGCAAATCAAAATGAGATTTGTATCAGAAGCTAGCTCATATTTTCATTACCCATGTGAAATTTAGGCCAACAAACCTCATCTTCTTAGCATATCCACAAGTCAGTGGACGGAAGGCTTTGTGGTGATGTCAGGATTATTCATGATAAGCTGATCCGGGCCGCGTTGTATAATGATGGGAGTGCCCTACATGGGCTCACTTTGAGGCTGGCGAAGATTGGAACAAGTCGGGGTTTCACCCTATTCTTATTCGCCTGGCTGCGAAGTACAATGTACAGTGTGACTATGTACACGGGAGCGGAAGGCGTATGTCCCCTCCAAAGGAAGGGCTGCATTTAATGATTCATTGCCCAAGTCCAAAATGAACCGTGGAGGGAGAGCGGTATTCTGTATTTAATCAATAGTATACAGATCAAATCCAGAAAGAGTACCCAAATATATCCCAGCAAGTGACCCCACGGGGATTTGAACTCCGCCAAATTTTCGCCACAGGCAAGCACACTAACCGCTAGGCCACGCTCTCCATTTTGTTTTCAAATTCTAGAAACCTAGCACTCGCTCTTCAGGTCTCACCTGGTTATATTAGGGGCCAATTTAGTGTTCATTTTTTACTTCTACTATACTATCCAAATGGCTGGACCGTTTTAAAGGTCCATGGACACGGCTGAGTAGAGATTTCTTAATTTCTTACATTTTCGTACCTCAATAGTATCCTGATCATATCGCAACACATATTTTTAAAAGTGAACATCGGGAAAGTGTTAAATTTCAAGGATAAATATAGCCAAACTGACAGGGCCTTCTCCTGTTTTCGCGAACGCGTATCAAGATGGTGGAGTTGGATTTGACCCTGTTAATGATGTCAGAGTAACAAGTTGTAAACAAAGCTCACATCTGGTCTTGTTAAGCGGACGAACAAAACCCACTCCAGGTATCTCTCCTTGTCGGTTTCTTTGTCTGGGAACTTGAACAAAGCTATTCTGTTCTGATTCTCCTTGTCGGCACGGTCGCCGCTGGTGCAGCCGTCGACAATACAACACATTATTATTACGTAATTTTAAGGCACCAAATCAAGAAAAATTATGCCATATGATACAACACGTATACGACGCATAAGTCAACTGTGTACGTATGCAAGAAAACTGGGCCACGTGCACGTCCGTTCCACGATGACGATCATGACGCGTATCGCGTATTTGTTACTCGGACGTCACACGCGGGTCATCGCTGCCAGCGCGATAATCACTTTCGTTTTGGAATTTCCTTTAAAGCCTGTCCAAAACACATGATATTATGCCCAATTTTTATCAAATATACGGTTTCTCAATTACTGTTTCATGCAGATTTTACATTGATAACAATACTATGAATGAAACCATTTTTTGGTGGTATTATAAGTATGTTTAAAGCATGTCCATGGACCTTTAAATCAAAAATTGTAATTGGATGTTTTGGTGATATGCTTCCATGAGAGGAGAAAACATATGAAAAGTTGGACCTTGATCGGGTCACCCACCTTTAATAAAATGTGCATTTGTTATTTTGATGGTCCCATTTAAAGAGACATGAGGACATTTCCAGAGAGAAGCGCCCTCAATTTTTTTCGAACCCAGGTTTTTTTGCATATTTGGAATGCTTACCAATGTATTAGATCACACCTGAAGTGAATAAGCCGAATACGCCGAATACATAATATGATGATTTAGTAATTTCTGTCGTGCACGACAGAAATTCAAAGCATGGTTTCCTATAGGGACGATTAGGATAGCAGGCAAGTTCAAAACAAGGTTTGCGGTTTTCTTTTATGCTTGTTTGTCCAATAAACCTTCGAAACATTCTTGGTAGGCCTAGGTGGTCTACAAACGATCAAGTGCAATTTGAGAGAAATTTGTATCCTAAAAAAATCTCCTTCTGTCACTTTAACTTCACCATGTATTGTGAGAAATCTAGCCATAACCCACTCCTACTTTTGATATAAATCTGAAGTCTCATTATTTAATTTAGGCAGTTCTAAGCAGATGTTATGACCTGTTCTTTTCTTCTTAACCCCCTGAGGTCTAGCACTTTTCTCATGCAGTCTCTCATTGGTTCATTGCCTGATATATCCTCTGAGTAACCAATTAAAATAGACCTAATATACATCTGTACAAACCTTTTTCTTACCATGTCTCTGATTGGCTAAATACATCATATAACTTAATAATAATAATAATGAGATTTATAAAGCGCCTTTTACTAAAGTAGGCAAGGCGCTATAGAGAAAGAATTAGGAAGGGGAAAACTACAGTTTAGGATACAGATGAGACTTCAAATGACTTTTAAAAGCTGAAATGTGATCAAGACCACGGATGTTGACAGGCAATTCGTTCCACAAATAAGGCCCTGCAACGGACAGAGCACTATCACCATGCCGTTTATTGGAGCGAGGCACTTGAAATTTGATGGTTGAGCTGGAGCGAAGTGCGTAAGTGGTCTTGTATAACTGAAAATAAGAAGCAAGATACTGAGGGGAATTCAGATGAAAAGCTTTAAACGTGATGAGGAGAAGTTTGTATCCAATCCTCTGGGCAATAGGCAACCAATGAAGGGAATGGAGTAATGGAGAGGCATAAGCGCGCGTAGGTTGTCTCAAAATCAGACGCGCACATCTGTTTTGAAGGACCTGAAGGCGATTAAGCTGTTTCTTATCAATACCATACATGAGTGAATTACAATAATCTAATCTAGACAATATAGAGTTCTATATACTTAAAGGTGGTTGTTTCGATTTATGTGTATTGGGTGTTCTCTACTTGATAACAGAGCTGGCCCTTGCACATACACCCATGAAGTACCGGGAAACAACCTTGCAGTTTTGATGGTAAGATCAATTGCATGTTTTTGCAAAGGCCCTATTCAATACTGTGCTATAAGTGGTTAACCACTAAAACGGCGTTTTTTTTGGTTTATATCTTGGGAAGGAAATGGATTCGAGGGCTCAAATTTCAGACGACAATGAGAAAAATACGGCCTTTCATCTGATATCAAATCGAAACTACTTCCTTGTAAATCGGGGGGGGGGGGGGTCCCAAAGACTACGTAAACGCCCCTTTCATCATATACCAATGAATCGCCATTAGACTCAGGGGTTAAATTACTTCGAAGGAGTGGGCTTTTCATGTAGTACTATGGGCCACCTATAAACAAGCACAACCATGGCCCTAAATAGAGAGGAGGACCAACAACACACAAGTTCCAAAGACCCTATCACGTTGCCACATTTTGTTATTAAATCCTACACGATCCATTTTACCGTCTTAAGGTAATGCGATATTGCCTCTCAGCAGGAGGAAAGTGCTCTTCGGAAAGTAGGGTAGCAGATCCTATAAATATTTTGTTATATAGACTATATAAGATATTTGGACCCTATGCAGGGCATACTGGGAAGATTTTTAACCAATTTTTGCAATTTCCTCCAGCGCAAGAAAACATTGGAAAAATTATACACGACAACATAAGTATGAAAAAATAGAACACTGTAGTTCAATATCAACAATATGTGTTAGAAAATGTGATCATACTGTTTGGGGGAGAAGGTTTGAAGATGTTTTTCCTATTGTTTTAAGAGTGCTGATACATGTGGGAACATTGTAAATGGGGGGGGGGGGAGGTTAACAAAAGTAAATTTTGAAAATGAAGTCCAATGTAACACCAATACATTGGTCTCGTTATAATGATTAAAACTGGAGAGTTAGGCGTAACCAGGATTTGTTTTAAAAGGGGATGTACTTTTTTACCCTCAGATTCGCCCGGGTGGGGGGGGGGGGATTTGGCGAGAGTGGTACTTTCTACCAAAATTAACTTTTTCCGACCAAAAAACACACCAAACCATATTTGTTGCCTTTTGCCCATTTCATTTTGTTTTTTGGGGGGAGGCTTTTAAGATTGGGCGTCTGCCCCCTCGCCCGCCTGATTACGTGCTGGGTATAGTTTGTCTAGGTTTCGACCTTAGGCTTAACAGGTTCAAAGTATAAGATTCAGAGATTTCTAAAATATATGATGTTTTGTGTAGTAAATAAAAAGAGTCAACTAGACTTAAGATACTCACTTAAAATGCTCAATTCCAAATTTAGAGATAATAGGATTTTGATGACGTCCTCTATGACGTCATAGAGGTAATAAAAGATGAAAATACTGGCTTATAGGAAGAAACATTTTGCCAAAATTTAGTGGAAATAAATATTTTACACTAAAACAGTTCAATTCATGTGAGAACATTATGCGTATTTGAACTCATGTTAGTAGTTGGTACTCAATTTTGGTATCAAAGAAAGAAGAGAACCAACTGTCCTGCGATTATTGCAAATAAACTAAAAATCAAAGGTCTGTGATATTCCTGTGAACGTACTAGGTATTTCCCTACCGAAATGGGGGGGGGGGGGGGTTTGCCACACCTATCCACAACTTTGGGATTCACCCTTACCTTTGCTATTACCCGGTAGTGTTTGTGATGGGAGGGGGGGCATGAAACAGAAACAGAAATGTCCACTGGCAATTCATTAAAGGGCACTCTCAGTGATTGCTAAATCAGAAAATCGAAAAAATCATCCAAAATCAGGATTTTGCATGTCTGTAATAAGAAAGGTAATCCTACATACCCTAACAATTAATGAGGACCAGAAGCAACCTATAATAAGACAGAATCGGATACTTTAGTATTAGTGTCCGAACGGACACTAACTACAACACGTAATTCAATGGCGATTCATATCTTTGAAACACTGTTGTTTTCTTACTTTCTGCCAATTCTTTAGTGGTAAAAGTAAGTTATGAGAATTCTACAGGCTTATTCTTCACTTTTTAAGCTATTCCTGCACATGTCAAATTAATTTGGACTCTTTGGAAAAATCACTATAGTGTCTTTAACTCATTGACAACGGAAAATGGGGGTTTTAGTAGGGCGAAAAAGAATAGAATGCGAGCGTTAACAACCCCCCCTCAGAAGACGCGGGTTAAGTAATCTATAATTATACATTTAAAGGTGCTTTTTCCGATTTCTGTGTATTGTGTTCTCTATGATATGAGAGCCGGTACTTGCACATACACCCCATTCAAGTACGTGGAAACAAACTGCGGTTTGATGGTAGACGCAATAATGCGTTGCACGCCCTATTCAATACTGTGCAATATTGATGGTTTAACCACTAAAAACAGCATTTTTGTGTTTATATCTTGGGAAAAATGGAATAGATTTGAGGTCTTTTTTTTTCAAATTTCAGGACGACAATAGAAAAATACGGCAATTCATCTGATATCAAATTTGATACTACTACCGGGTAAATCAGGGGGTCCCAAAGATGATCGGAAAACGCACCTTTAAATGAGGTATAAAGTATGACTTATCACACTCATAATTCAATGTAATCAGTTCGACATGGTATCGGCTATCAAACAGCCACAAGTAACACATTCAACATAACCGGAAGTTAAAATATACAATTGGTGGTGGGTTTTTTTCCGAGGTAGAATTCCACAGTATGGGTGCACTTGGGCACCATTCAGAGTTTATCTTTGTTACATGTACTTAACTTTCATACCACTGTTTCTCAAGAGTCGGAATGATCGGAACATTTTTCATATTAATTTTCACAAGATTTTTAACAATTACGGGTCACAAAATCACCCAAAATGCAAGCTTATTTTCTACAGTCGTAGCTCCACATAGGAAGACGGATTGTGATGGGGTTTTTCGTATTTTCTGAACAAAATTCTCCTCTATTTGGTGACAACAACTTGCCAACAAATTGGAAATGTACTAATGCCTTTTCCAACCCCTACAGTCAGTGTGTAGGCGTAGTCACTCGTCCGTCAAATTACAACTTTTGTGGACAGCTTTTCCCGTAGATTCACGGCCATCGACCACGGCAAAGAGATATAGATCACAGACGGCTTCGGTGTACATGCACGCCAACCCATCGAGTGCCTAGCTTTTGTCGAGATGATTGGGGTATCGAATGGATAATTGTGGTTTTCACGTGTTTGTTGTCCTTCTCTCTACTTTATTCCATTGCACAGACACTAGTGGAGCTGAGTTAAATTCCTCGGCACCTGTTATCAAGTACTTTCGGTAATAAGGTGGTCGTCATCATGTGTGGTGGTTTTGTGGGAAATCGGGGATTTCGTGCACGTGGTGTGGTCTAGAATTAAAAAAATATTGCTTAATAACATATTACACATATGAGTACACACAAATTGTAACTAAATAGCTCCATTTGCCAGAAATTCCCTTCAAACAAACTATCATGCCAAGTCAGTGGCTCTTTGTAGAGCCAGAGTCGGTAGCTCTTGAAATGGTTCTTCAGGTTGACTAAGTCACCTGAAACCCCTTTCACATTTCAAGAGCCATGACTCCAGGAAAGATAAATTGAGTTATCCCTACTACAGGGCAGCACACAGATATTATCACATGGCAGCTAATGCACTTACAACCATGTTCATCTCCATGACGATTTATTATACCATTATAACCTAGGCCCAGAGAAAACTAGAATTTGGGTCCTCAGGCTTGTTGCGCTCACTATAATTCCAAGAATATAAGCTGTGAGCCGCCCCATGACCTTTGACCCTGGCACATGACCTTTGACCTCATCAACATATGAGGGATCGCAATGTGCACCTATGACCAAGTTTTTCCAATTGAACTTCAATTTTCAATTTAGGGTCAAATTTTTACATTTTTAGCCCATTTTCAACTTAACCTCAACATGACTCTTTGACCTTTCAAACATGGACCTTTGAACCCTCGTCAACATTAGAGGGATCCCATGGTGCATCCATGACAGAAGATTGGTTCCAATTGAAGTTCAACTTTTCAATTCAGGTCAATTAAAAAAACTTAAAAAAATTTAGTGACACAAATCCACACCCACATACAAACACCCCCACATACATACAACACACACACCACAGATTGCTAAGTGTTCCCTGCCAGCTATGCTGGCGCCCCACAAAAAAGTTTACTCAAAACCAATTCATACATAGCTAGTAAAGCGATTTGCCGCATAGGTGTATGCGATCCGCTCAGTTGGTTTTGTTTTTTTCCATGTAGTTTCTCAGAAGAAATAGAAAAAATATGCACAGCACACTCTTATTTGAACAATGTTTCTGAAACAAACTTTTTAGGGGGTTCCTAATTTGTTAAGATTTTATGATATCATGGCATGAAATCATTTCTTGGCTGCTATTTGCTTTACTCAGCAGTCCTGTGGATATTATTTCCATCTATAGTTAACTCACAAATACACATGGTAACACCTCCAATGAAGGCTACAAGACAATTTAATTTGGTAAGACAAACAAAAACATGTCACTACAGAGGGTACACTTGTTCTGTAACCGACTTTCATAATTAAAATTTCAGTACTGTTTTGCTTACAAACATTTCTTAATAAACTGTACTTCACTTTATACATCAATGTTAATACACCAATATAAATGTGGAATTGGAAGCCCGACCTATTGTGAGAGTGTATTTTTCAACCTTAAACTTGCTGTACCGCTACCAATTCTTGCGCATCACATTATTAAATAATAATATAATTATATGTTTTTTGTGTATAATAATAATGATAACACCTTTTGCTATTGGCCTATAAGCGCTTTCACAAATGTCCGCTGATCACTGTGCCCAACCATACCATAAACCATTTTCATCATTTCCAAGGGATGCAGCAGATCAGGATCAGCGCTTTCCCCTTATCAGCAAGCATACATCGAGATAACCCTCGCAGCGGGACCAGCTTCCCGATATCGCAATAGGTAAATCGGTACAAACCAAGCGTAATTCTTGCCCGGGAAATTACAAATAGCTGAATCTCACAGCTCTAAGCACGCCTATACGCATGGATGGGCACAATACACTGGAGTCTACCTTACTGCTGATTGAGCTATCTTTGTCCGCATTTACATTAATAGTAATTTTACTATAAGCTTCAATGGGGCGGTTTTCTGGGGAGGGGGGAGAGTATGGTTTGGGTAGGGAATTTCCCTACCTAAAAAAGCAAATTTTGCCGAAAAAGAGACCCCTAGCATGCAAATATCATAGCAAACTGTAGAGAATACATACATTTTGCTCAATCCTGCCTCCTTTTGTTCTCCTTCTAAACGTTCCTTCCTCGTAGGGAGCGTCATTATTTTATGCCGGGGGGGAATGGAGGATTTTCAACTTCTTTTTCGGCAAAAATTTTCGCGTTCCCACCCGCGCTTTTCCGTTCAAAAATTTCACATGTTTTTTGGTTTTTTTAATTTTACATTTTTCCCAGTTAAAATTCATGTTCCCCCTCTCGGCTTTGATGGAAAAATTTCACGTTTCCCCCTCTCTTAAAAAAATTTTTTCGGGTTTCCCCTCAAATCCTCCATTCCCCCCCCCCCCCCGGACGTAAATATGACATCCCCCTTAGCGTATCCACAAGTCAATGGTAATGGCATCCCTACATCAAGGACATCAATTTGAGAGCATCCAAACCAAAATAGAGTGCGCGAAAGCTCAGGTTGCACTAGCCTTAAATAATATTTTCTAAATTTTTTCGCAAATATTTGATTATTTCTTTAAAAGTATACATTTCTAGAAATAAATTGGACGATTAACCCGATGATGGCAATCAGATTAATGTAAAACTTTCCGTATTTTGAGAAAAATACCGACAAAAAACATGATGTGGGCCCAAAATTTCACAGACACATCATAACAAAAACCATTTGAATTTTTTCATGATTTCTTATGTTATTTTAGAAACACGACAAATTTGTCTAGGGACGCACGGTTTTTTCATTTTTTAAAATAGAGCTTACTTTTTGAAATATACGGAAAAATGTCAAAAAAGTGTGATTTTTTACCTTTCTTTTCCAAAATTTGAGTATATATTGGAGAATATCTTTAGTTAGAAATCAAAAAAAGAAAAATTGAGAAAACCGTCCCTAGAGAAGACCGATTGCTATCGTAGGAAAGTTAAACCTTACCTTTTACTTCGGTATTTTTGGAGTTATCTTGTCTGAAAATTTGCCAAATTTTGCGAAAATTGAACACTGAGAAAATCCGTGTTTTAGTAAAAAAGTGACTATTCACACCATTTCAAGCTGTCATTCTCAAATAACTTTACCTTTTAACTTCAAAATTGAGTATGTTGTACAAGTGATGAAAATACATCTTTATGCACTATTGAATCAAACCTCCTTTGTCTTCAACTCCAGAAATCAGAAGAATTGAAATTTCATCTGGTCTAAATTAGCGCTTTGTTTACATTTTCAAATATTATTTTTCGTTTTTCCAAGATGCGTTCGCGCAAAAGTATATAAAAACATGCGCACGCTTCATTACGCAGCAAAAAATCACCATGCGACGCGATGCTGCGCCTTGCGCCTGACGGTATGTAATGTGCTTAAATTCCCGACCATGTGGTTTTTGTGACTTTAAATGATGCACCTACCTTTTTATAATCTCACCAAAAAAATACGCACCCAGGATTGTGTGCATTGGATAACCTTTGTCGGTAACGATAGAACATCAGGGTGATGTTTAAAATGGTGCTAAAATCAGACATTCGGTGTATAAAACAAAGGCATAAGTTGACACTACGTCACTTAAATTGTTGACTTTCTAACTTTTTGATTGGCGATACAAGATCTTTTACTATCCAATGTCACATGACGCGATGAGGCAAAATATAACATTCCTAATTATGGGGCAATGAAAATTTGGCTGGCTTCAAATCAATTAAGGAAAAATGAGTGCCTCAATCACCCTAATCAATATGAATTTCCTTATTTTATCGCCCATGTGCTTAAATTTATTATGTAAACAAAGAAAAAATAATGTGGCATCTATATTTTAATAGTGTTTTCGTCACCTATAAATAGATTTGATGCTGGATTCTCGTAACATTTATTAGCACCTAAGTTTATTTTGTATAAAACATGACCATATCTAATATGCGACTGATGGTTTATTGCCAATAATTTATGCCTATCTATAACCTTGTAGTGGCACACAGCATATGGATAGATTATGCCATAAGGTCAATTCATAATTCATGAAATGTGCAATCGTGATGACACAATAACGCTCCTAATACCAAAAAATCTTTACACTGTATCCATTCACATATGTATTACCATACCAGGAGCATGCCTAATTGCCTGCAAATTTATATCATTTTTTAATAGACATTTGGTGGTTATTTTTTCCAACGCATCTATTTTCTACTGTTAACCCGCACATGGATGTCCATTTTTAAGGTATATATCGCTGGAGTACTGTAAATAGCCTCAAAATTTAGACTGACTCCTTTATCCGAAGACCTGTATAAGCTTTTTTCTCGTTGTCTTGATACCGAATCCAGAACTAAATCTTCATCTGATGGTGACCAATCCAGACTTGATCTCATCGATGGTGACAAATCTACACTTAATCTCATTCTGATGGTGACAAATCTACACTTAATCTCATCTGATGGTGACCAATCCAGACTTAATCTCATCTGATGGTGACTCGATCCAGACTATCATTGATGGTGACTAATCCAGACTTAATCCCTCATCTGATGTTGTACAATCTCATACTGTCTGGCATCGGATGGTGACCTAATGCCAACTAATCTCATCTGATGGTGACCTAAATCCAGACTTAATCATCTGATGGTGACCAATCCGACTTAATCTCATCTGATGGTGAGCAAATCCAGTACTAATCTCAATCTGAAGGTGAAATCCAGATGCTCTCATCTGATGTGACAAATCCAGACATGCTGCTCATCTGATGGTGACGCATCGCAGACTTAATCTCATCTGATGGTGACCAATCCATGACTTGATCATCATCTATGGGACCAATCCAGACTTGCTTAGTTGCTGCTCATCTGACGGTGGACCAATCCAGTACTTTACAATCTCATCTGATGGGTTACGCAATGCCATACTTAATCTCATCTGATGGTGAACCTAATCAGACTTAATCGCATCTCATGGTGACGGGCATATCTCAGACTTGTTTTGACTTAGCAGCAATCCAGAATCACTCAACTGGAGACCAATCCAAAATTGTTATCTGAAGAGCAATCTGAACCTGCTCTGAACCTGCTCTGAACCAATCTAGACTTTCTTTTGCTTAATGACCACAATCACAAGCCAATTTTCTACTTATGACACTAAAATTAAACATAAACACCCTGTCACCAACACCCTAATAGTTTTCAAAAAATTCTGGGTCCCCTATTCTTTTATTGTACCTTGTAGGGCTTTCCAGTGATTCAGGAATATACTTTGATAAGAAATGGACTTAAAATGGTGTTGCATAAAAATGCCATTCATTCCTCCTAAATTGCCACCAAGCTCCATATTTTGTTAATACATACATCGCTGAATTGTACTACCATACCCTGCTTAATTAATTTTCCATATGAACATGGACATATATTTTACCTAGAGCAAAACTATTTTTATCTCTAACACATACCTATGACAACACCAAAGACCACAGTTTCTTTAACATGAACTTGAGTATTTCTGTTTTACAAGAGCACTAGCATTGCCCTAACATAAACATACAAACTTGATTCAGTGGAGGCAATTCACATACCGCAAAAATGTGATTTGACAAGAGTTAGGGATGAGTGTAAGCCATTGTTAATCAAAACAATATGCTATTTTCCGGGCAAAGAATTTTGTCAATAACATCAACACATACAAGATTATCCTCATTAGAGTTGAGTGTTTGAACGTAATTTAACACACAATAGGTAGTTCCGGTAATCCAGGAGCTTTGTATACAGTGCGGGTATCACGCAAGAAGTAACAAACAGGGCAGTAGCCACACTTCAGAGCCAGCAAAAATAATTGTTTTGGCACTCGCATTTGATGCGCAAAATTGTAGATCGTAACAAAAACTCTTTCGACAATATCTGACATTAGACGGCATAATGTGTCACAAAATGGGCACAAAGAGTGAAGGCTAATCTACTATCCATACATTTAGACTTCATGATAGGTTTTTGTTTCAAACACGATTGACATCATTCGCAAAGACCCACCTTATAGCTCAATGAAGCTTGTCTTGTGTATGTAGGCGCAATACATCGATTTTAATTGAAAAAAAGGACTTGGTGTTTTTTTTCATTCACTTTAGTCTCAAACAGGTAAGTCCTACTGGCATCCTACGTGTTTGTAAATCAGAAGTTGGGTGAGTAAATTTGTTCTTACGCCCTACTTTATTACATAACGAAACACAAACATGGCATAAAAGTAAATGTCCAATAGCATTTTTATCCCTTCCCACCTATTGTAAGATTCTGTAGGTATAACTATTTAAAGGGACCCCACTGAAGCTTGCAAGGTATCCATATTTTGGATCGTATACAGTGAATTCACAGAAATTTGACTACTTAAAATTGATTTCTTACTTGTATTTGGTTAGCCAAATATTTCAAAACAATGGGCAATTTAATTGCTTATTTTTAACAATACAAAAACAGGCTGAATTTTGTACTCTTAGGCAATACAAATTTGATATTCTTAAAACAATTGTGATAACATTCAAGCTTACCTCTTCTGATGAGAATCCTTTGAAGCTTATTATATAAATTTCAGGCTTTCAATTTTAGGGGCACCTAATATGTGAATTCTGTCTGTGGGGCATCCTTTAAGATTGCCTTTTTGAGATGGCTTCCCAAATGACTGAGGCCTGTTAAATAGCTAAAAACTACCAAGGCCTCTCATTTCATTTAATATATGTATTGCTACTTTTTACATTTTTTTTAAACTTAAAATGATGAGAAAAAGGAGAAAATAGAAGTTTTTCAAATATAACCAACTCATTACATGTTGCATTAAGTGTCTATTGGACAGTAAATGATAAATATCTGGTTGGTCTAATTTTGGGTTTCTTCTTTGGTCTTATCATTTGTCTGTATGTTAGAATATTTATACTGGTTACAGATATGCAAAATTGTATTTTTGAATATTCTTTGCCATCTTTCTGATTTAGCAATCACTTATGAATGCTGTAAATGGAGATAGGTCTTCTTCTTTCTTTTACTTTGATGAAATATGGTCTTCTATTAACCCATATTAGAGAAGCCAAATACATTAATGAGAAATTTTTCATCTTCCATTGGACATCAACATCTCACACGATAAAATACTCTGCAGTGAAATTGTTCACGTTTTCATTCTATAAAATGTATAAAATCTTAACTCTCCCCGCTCACAACTATTCCATACGGTTAATAATGAGATACTAAGCAAAGTGATATAATGATTACATTGTCAATGGAGGATGTTCTTAGGCTACGTAGCTCAGCCTGATGGTTCCGAAGGGGCAATTTTCCCGGTAGGTACAACGAATTTCCCGATCCCAAGCAAACCTTTTCCCCCGGTCGCAGGCAGTGACAAATATGAAATCCCGAAAAAGAGGGTCTGATCAACATGAATATTCTGTGTATTATTTCCCAATTTCCACTCAAGATTTTTTCAGAGGGGCACTCCAACTCTGCCCCCCTTTGGCCCTCACCTGGCTATGCCATCTGAAGTTCTTTCCTATATTAGAAGATGCCAATATAATAAGGTAAAAGGAAAAAAAGGTGTCGCAAAGCCAGCTGGCACAACTGTTTTTATACATGTAACTTTGAGAATAAAAATATTAACAACATAAGATTTTTCAGCAATTTTTCAACTTTTTTGTCCATTTGACACAGTGCCAAAATCTGTCCCTGTACAAAGCATGGCAAATCGAAACGGCATAAAATAAACTTTGAAAATATCTGCAAAGATTATATTTTTTGGTAAAAAATTACACATCGGCGGGTCGGCTAGTGTCGGCCTGCCTTTGTGGATTGCTGAATGGGGCCAAAGGTCACGATATGAGGTCACCAAGGTCACACGGGTCCAGCGCAACATGTCAACACCTCCCCCCCCCCCGCCCCCTCTCCTTTCACTAAGTTACATCATCATAACGTAGCCTTACGGAACTCATAACGGTTATGCAATATATGTAATTAGATAAAGGATGAGAAGCACACCGTATGAAAAATATGGTTTTTTGATAAGTCTGGTGACATGTCTAGTACTTGAGACTCCGCCTAGAGGCGAGCCTTTAGGTTTCAGTTCGTTAACAAAACCCTATTCACATAACGTATATCTGACCCGACGCACGGCGGATTGCTGACAAGACCACGAATTAAAGATGCTCGATATGCAGAGTTATCCCGCGGTGGTCACTACCGAATGCTTGTTATGCAGGCTAAGTTTTTTAGCTAAGAAGATATCTATCTTAGGCAATTCTTACATAGGCTATGTCTAAAAGCTATCATTACACACTAAACTTCGTATAAAGAAAACAAAGGCATGAATCGCTTTTTTAATACGTTTCTCGCCTCAATTTTAAAATTTTTTAAAAATCCGTATCTCAGTGATCTGGCTTATGGGTTAGCAATTGTCAAATTGTTACCTGTTTAAAGTAAAAGCAGACGTGTATTAAATTGTCTTTTGAACATTTCCATGACTTAACTATCACTATTCTTGGCTTATTCGTTGTCGATATACATGTATTACCTAGCTAAACAGAAGATGGGAATGGCCAACAATCACAATAAGCTTTGTATTGAGTCACCAGTAAGATTTTCGACATGACTTTGAATCACGATCTTGGCTGATTGCGTGGACGATATAACTTTAGCTAACCATCAGATGTTAATCCGACCAATCACAAAAAGCTTTTGTATTGAGTCACCTGAAGATTTCCTATTCGCTGCTTTGATCCCTAGCTTGCTCAGATTCGTTGTCGATAAAGCATGTATATCTAACAGCAGATGGTCTCCTTACAATAACAATAAGCTTTTGCATGTGTCTGACAGAAATACAAAACCAAACAACTGTGATTCTGTCACATCTTTGTTTATTTCAACAATAAAGGGCAAAATATTTCGATTGCGTCTTTAACAATAGTGAAGAAAAGAAATTTGCATACTTAGAGTCACTACTTTGCTGAATGTAATCGACAGACATAAGCTAACGAAGTATAGATGGGCAATCGTGTGCACAATTAGGCTTTATATTAGTTTTTTCACTATTGTTTATTTGCTTTCAATGTTTTACGTCGTCACCGCTGAGGCCGGAGGTGTTTCTAGAAGTTTTCTTGTTCAATTGTTCTTTATTGTTTAACTATGAATATTCATCAGAACCTGTTATTTTCTCTTCGGAATGTCCGAGACACTTCGGAAAAAAACGGTGTGATGAATATTCCTAAGTTTAGATAACGGTCTCTGCGCAGCTTCGTAACTATAATGGACTGTTGAACAAAAGAAGAACAATTGATAATGATGAAAAGGAAAGGGTAGACGATATAAGGCTAACATTATGACCACCCCGACACACACACACAGATACAGACATACGACCAGGAGTAATCCCTATGTGCCTTCTGCAATTCTTGCAGATCGACACAAAAAATGAAAATTTGCAAATATGTTCGCTCCCATTACCCATATTTCATGCAATGTTTAACAAAAATTCTATTCCAGAACACTGTAGACGAAAATTTTTCTTATCTAGCCTTGTATTTTGAAACCCTTGAGAGCTTGAATACATTTCCACTTTTTCTTTGGGCTAAATAAGATATTTGTTTTGCCCCAGTTAACAGAGGAAAAATAATTAGGTGGTCAGTCGGACAATTGTACACTGATGACTCCAATACAACAAGTATATTTACATTGTTCAACGACATAGCAAAGATCTTTTATTGTACTTGTTATATTTGTTTTGTTGTCTTATTTTGATGTTTTTATCTTTGTTGGTAAAAAAAATAAATTGCGACTGAAAAATTATGGGGTTGTTTGGCGCAATTTTTCATTTTGTGCTATTTGCATAAAAATATTTGTTATTTTTTTTATTTTTTTTATTTTTTTTATGTTACGGCAAACAAACTTTTTTTTATGCCTTAATATCATTAAATTGGGCGTCAAGAAAATGATAACCTGTGCCCAGAATGTATTTTACAAAGACTTACAACACATCGTAAACCCATCTGAAGTCAAACGCATCGCAAGTAATAAGATTTCTAACAGTTAACGTCTACATGTGTGTTTGCTTACGATGGGTCGTACGATTGGTTGAAATCTTGTAAATCCACCCCATACTTAGCCGAGACAAAAACCTGCAGGATAGGAGGAACAGGCATTGAAGAAATACATCCCTGGAGAAACAAAAAACAAATGGTACAATAGTCTATATACCATGAACATACATAAATACAATTAATTTTTCACTATTTTCAAACACGTAATATCTCATATCAAACAACACACATTTAAAAAGAATTGATGAACGATAAGGGATATTTAAACTTTGAATAATAAACAAAAAGTACAATTTTCCACACAATTAATAAGCCTACCAAATATACATTTATAGAGGCGAGATTGTTCCACCCGGCATCCATGATATACATCACCAATTTTTGACTTCAACAATGACCACCAAAAAGGCCGCAATTGAGGTTTGGACATTATGGTCATAGTAATCTCAGAAAGCTGTGTAATGGGTCGAACAGGTTACAAGTTTAATGTCTTTTTCTGATTTTTTCACACACAAAACATATACAAATGGGTTGCATATTCTAGTGCAACTCTCACAGATGTTTTGCCATTCACTAATGCTTAAAGCATGATTCGCCTCTCAAAAAATCAGCAAGTGTTCATTTTTATTCCCTGCAATTACTTAATATTTCCATGGACAATACTACTGTACACACTTTATTAGGCAAAGGTTTAATTTTTTTTCAATTTCATAAATGGATGTCAAAATTGTAAAATAACAAAACACAAAACTTCATTTGTTATAGAGTTACCTGTAGTACTCCGTACAAAAAATCCCACATGTGGGTTGTGGATATAGGTTTGGTAACCTTCATTTGAATAACGATGCATTTCTTTGCCTCGATGATTACGAATCTTTATGGAGGCAGTATAGATGAAGTGACATTTGTTTATGTTTGATGCGCCCCCTGTTGGTGTAAGAGAGGCAAACTGGCAGCAAAAGCACCTATACTTTGGATGGGGAAATTCTGTTTTTGCTTGTAACTTTTGTTCGAATTAAATAATACTAACTTTATTATCAAGCATAATAAGCTTATGTCCAGCCGCATCATTTTGTGGACCAGTGATCAGAAAGATTCTGAAAGTAATTTATAACCAGATTGTATGTGGTCTTCACAGAAACTACGGTAATATTTTGCCTGCCGAGAAAACAACAGAGGCGTCGGAATGTCACAAGTGACGTCATAGAGTCAAAACATCTATACCGCCAATTGATCATTTCCCACCGGAAGCTGAAGAACTGAAACAGACTACACGACGAGGAAGAAGAGGAAGGATTCCACCAATCAAACCTCCCTGACAATGTTCCTGAGTAAGAAATTTCGCCATGGCAGTGTGCATTAAGAAATAGACGCCATAATGCTACTAAGGTCTTGTTAGAACATTTTATATTACAGCTAGTACATACATCAGTGGGGGATTTTTTTTTTGACACAAGAATATACTTGACAAATTCTTGCAAAATAAAACACCTCACAGAATTTTTAAAAACTGGAAAAGTTACAAAAATAATAGCGGTATACAGTAAACAGTTGTGTGATGCAGGAATCTGGATGGCAGGCCGGTATATTGTAGTTTGCCCAGCACTTCATAGGCAGGATAAATCCACAATACTCTCAGAAGTTTTGCGGCTTTACAGTTTTGCAATTTAGACAGTACTGAAATTTTTTGCAGTGTTTGGAAACAGGTGTTTGGAATCAGCCACAAAGTATAGCATGCTTCTACCTTTAAAGGCATGCTCCACTTGTGTTTTTAAAGCTGCAGAAAACAACTATAAAATCCTGAAATTAACTTGTTCTAAGTATCTGGAGAGAATGACGATTGGTCATGTCTGCTCGGTTGCTATAAGGTCTCCCGTTCAAAACCTCATTAAGGCCAACTTTATAAAATTTATTCAGGATTCAATTCTGGATTTATTTATAGAATGTGATTATTAACAATCGAATTCTGCTTTATCCTAAATTCACTTGGATTTGCGCAATATACAATCATGTAAATGCCACATTTCTCTAAAAATAACACTGTCTTTGACCTACAGATCTTATGTCTCACATCGATGTAGTGTTACCTATTAAGGTCTTTTTGTGCACGAGTCATCAAAATTGGGCCTGGAAATCTGGCAGTACAGCAACTTGTGCAGATATGACATTGACCTACAGATCTGTACTCACATCCAGATGTCGTGTTGTTACCTATTTAGGTCCTTTGGTGCAAGAATCAGTAAAATTGGATCATGGATCTGGGCAGTAGAGCAACTTGCTGGTGGACTATGATGATGACCTTCGACCTACAGATCTGTATATCATATCAGACGGAGTGACTACCTAACAAGGTATTTTGGTGTTGGAGTCATCTTCATAAAGTGTTCAGGAAGCTGGGCAGTACCGCAATGTTTGTGGGACGGGTGGAAGTGACACTGCTGCACCAACAGGAATCTGCTTTTACAAAAACCCTGTTCTGGCTAAAGAAGACATCGACTTGTCATACCAATATATTCATAACTGAATGAAAACCTATGATTTAACACAAACAGTTTAGTAGTGGCAGGAATTTGTAATAACTAAAGCTCCTGATGTTTTTTCTTTTCAAAAGGCAAACATGAAAAAGTGGTTATTCGTGTTAGATCACAACCAAAATTAAATGCCACCAAAACAACCACCCATTCAGTGTCACTGTCTTGGTCATATAATATGCCACCAAAATTATTGGTTACAGTAACATTTGAAAAAGCCCGCCCAATTAGTACTGAACAAAGGTAGAGTGAGGTATAAAATGTTATGAGCATCAGCGTCTTTGGTTTACTGCCGTCAATAAAATGTTGATGGCTAGCATAGAGCTGAATTGATGAACCAATGTCCATCCAGTGAACAAGCGGCTGCGTCGTCACCACACATCGGTCAGGTTGAATTTACCCACACTGTCGCCCTTCTCGTCACTTAAAATTGGAACGGCTATGTCTCCATCCATGAGTTGTCTGTGTTCCGTGGGTCGTCAACGTAGCCCCTGTACACCTGAATCAAGAAAGTGCCAACGTAAGCAATACTTTAGTCATATATAGTGCAATTACGGCTTCTGCTTGCTACCATTTACCTTTAAAAGTGCAATGAGTGATTTCAAGGCATCCATATATTTGTCAATGTATATTCAAAAAATTTCAACACCACTTGTAGTTGGGCTACAGCAATGTCTTATTTTCAATGTAAGACAAAGCCAAATTTTGTATTTGCCTCCAATTAAGTTAGTGATTCACAATTTGTGACCAAAGAAATAATCTGAGGTAATTCTTTCAGATGGGGTAATTTTGGAAAGAAAGCTTGCAAAAATCTGGGCTTTTCATTTTGTTGAGGGACACCTGACCAGTGAAATCCCTCATTGACACCGTTAACTCATTCTTTGATGGAACAAACCAGAGGGTGTATTGAGGTCAATGGGCCACAAGTGCACCAGTTTTTAAATTCATCTCAATAGGTTCCATGTGATCCACAAAAATCCTTAGCATAACACATAAAACCCTGACTTTTACACTCATTTTAGCCCACAAAGCAATTAGTTAATTAAGGAATTTTTCATCATGATCATGAATGTTGTTGTGGTCCTTAAACTTCTTGAACACTTTTTTTATCCCTAAGTAATAACATTGTTGTTTAGTACAGTAACGTATAGGCACACTGAATGCATTATGGGATTGGGTTCAAAACACAACCCTCTGGGAACAAACCAAGTTGTTGATCAATTAACTATTTTGCTATGAAAGAACGGGATGAAAAGCCAATTATGTTGGTCATATTATTCCTCTTAAGGTCCAAGGAAAATGCAAATAGAATTGCTTGGTTTGTGTCAAGTCTACAAAGACGGACCAGAAAGCATTCAATATTTGGGATGATGACATCATTTGTGGTACCATGTAATTTATCAACAGTAATAAAACTTCCAGGTGACCTGTGTTAATCTATTCATGACAGACCCCGGACTGATAATCAATAATTGTCACGAAGCATGCTTCATTGGTAGTGTTCTTTTTTCTTGGCCCTGTGTTATTATTGCATGGAATGTCCCACAAAATTTGGATTAGGTTTATTATCATCTCATTTCCTTCCTGGGACTTTAACATTTTTGCTCATTCCATTGTTTTAGCAAGGGTCACCATTTGTGAAAAAAAAAAACTACTTACTTTTATATGAAAAATCAATCTTTGTTTGTTCCCTTACATTAGTGAAATTAACTTCCATTCTATATTAAGATAACCTTGTTTTAAGTTTTTATCTTGATAGAATGCCTTAACCTCAAAATCCCATCTAATACAGTTTGTGCCATATTCAACCTGTTTGTGATGAGATCTAAACATCATTTTGTAAGCCCATAGAGTACTGTTAGATTAATATTGGTTGACCAAAATGGGGCACATTTTCACTCATTAACCATCCCACCAAACATCCTTTAGCCCTAAGATTTCACAGTGCAGGGTAAATGATAAAAATAGTAGCTTTTCTTTAGATACCAATCTGGTAAACTTCAGGTAAATCTGGGGGACAAGGCTATGGTAATAACCACTATTACTGCTATGAGAGGCATGGTTAAAATTATAGGCCCTGCGGTGGTCTCAAAACTATACTGTGCCCCGAATGAAACTGAGGGCCATAGTATGTTTTTGAGATCACTACGCCTATAATTTTTACCATGCCCCCAAATAAAGCAAGTCAATATTTGTTTTATATACTGATCAAAAAGATTGGTTAAAAGCTACAGTTTTTACAAGTTTTGAAATGAATTAAATGGTTCAAACATAAGATATTTGTGCTTAATCAGCCTGCACAGTGAAAACTAACGCGCGCGAAATCTGATATTTACGCAAGTGAGCGTCATTTGCACGCAGTCTTGAGAAAAGTTACTATACCGATCAAAAAGTTACTATACCTGACAAAAAGTTACTATACCGGCCAAAAAACGTACATACACTTTTTTACGCAATCAGATGACAACAATCTAGTGTAAGGATATAATACGATGTGGATTATGTCCCTTTAGTAACCTTTGATCAGCTCATGCTTTTTTAGGCCTAACTTTTGATTCAACAAAAAAAAGGGAAATATGCTAAACAAAATTTCTCCATTTGGAATTGCAGTCAAACAAGTAGCGTTATAGGCCAGAGAAATATGTTAGCTTTCTCAGACTAATGAGCAAATGTGAACTGGGCAAGAGTTCAACATTTTCTAAGAGTTAAAATGCGATTAATATTGTGAGGTTTAAAAGGTCTCGATTGCTAACGGAATAAAAGAAGGGAGATGATTTCTATTTTTTTTCATTGGTACTTTATAAGCATGTTGGGAGTGATCTTGATTTGATTTGGGCAAATTTTGAAGATTTCCTGGGAACTGTTCTTTTCTTTGCTCAGATCCAGGCTCCGAAGATAAGAATTAGGGCGGGCCAAGGCAATTTGCCCAATTTTTAAAAAAGGGCACCAAGGCATTACATGTTACGAATAGCAAATTTTTAAGGCACCAAGGCATATGTAGGGGCACCCAGGGCAAATTGCCTTAGGTGTCTTATGTTATCTTGACCTCTGCAGATCTTTAGTGTTTCTGTCAAGGTTAGGTAGTTAGTGCTGTCACATAAGAGTCCCCCAATTTCGACTTACCTCATGTCCATGTTTAAATAATTTGTCTACAGCTGCTTTGATCTGCTTCTTTTTTTTCTTTCCTTTTCCCCCCGCATGCACCATTGAGTTTCATTGCCTCTTCACCAACTCCCTTTTCAGTGTCACTGAGAACTTTCTCCCCAGCGTCTACCTTCCCTGCGATAGAAAAGAAAACCACCCAAAAATAAAGACATTTGAAAACCACTGACATAACAGAATCTACCATGGTTATACAGAAATCTGCAATGGGAAGGATTATACAGAACCTTCCTGGGTATTTATACAGAATCTACCAGGGTTAAATACAGAATCTACAAGGGTTATACAGAATCTACCAGGGTTATACAGAATCTACCAGGGTTATACAGAATCTACCAGGGTTATACAGAATCTACAAGGGTTATACAGAATCTACCAGGGTTATACAGAATCTACCAGGGTTATACAGAATCTACCAGGGTTATACAGAATCTACCAGGGTTATACAGAATCTACAAGGGTTATACAGAATCTACCAGGGTTATACAGAATCTACCAGGGTTATACAGAATCTACCAGGGTTAAATACAGAATCATTCTACGGGTTAAAGCACGATATAGCACATTTTTTAAAGAGCGCCCACAATTTTCACAATTTGAATATTTTTTTTTGAGCACAGCTATGTTGGAAATTGACTAGAATTTAAACTATACTCTTTGCAAACGAGAATTCTCAAAAATGCGTAATTATCATAAATGAGCGATTTATGTAATTAGAATTGGATCCCCGATTGTACTTAAACGGAGAGCTGAAACTGCTCTAAGTTTAGTTCCGTCCATGATGAAATAGTGCCACCTGGGTCACAAAATTACCTCTAACTTGACATGCCGTGAACCCATAAAGCAACTAATAGATGAGCGTAGATCATACATGGCGCTATTTCCCTGGCTATTTCATATTGGAAACCGTTTCCAGCAGCCGTTGAATTATTATCGGGATCCCGATATAATTATCTATTACAAAATTCCTTCGTTTGCGACACATACACAGGTAGAGCTTAAACCATTCAAGGTATAGTTCTACTAGCCATTTACCCCAATGCAACCGTGTCCAAATCTCAAATATTTTTTGAAAAATTTGGGGCGCTCTCAAAAAAAAATGTGCTAGTATTTCTTTAATCCAGAATAGAAATCTAACCAGGGTTAAATAGAAATCTACCAGGGTTATACAAAATCTACTAGGGCTATTTGCACAAAATCCACTGGGGTCATTTATACAGAATCTACCAGGGTTATACAGAATCTACCAAGGTTATACAGTATCTACCAAGGTTATACAGAATCTACCAGGGTTATACAGAATCTACCAGGGTTATACAGAATCTACCAGGGTTATACAGAATCTACCAGGGTTAAATACAGAATCTACAGGGTTATACAGAATCTACCAGGGTTTATCTGAAAGGTCCATTTAAATTGAGCTCAGCTAAACTTGTCCAACTACAACAGGTATTGTGATCTGTTTGCAATTTGGTCCATATTACATTAGCATGTGCTTCCAAAAACAACTGCCTTTCAACTGCCAAATATTGCAACATATACCAAATGTTGGATAAATCTGAACACCACAGAATGTTTATAACAATTGCCCTTGGTGCATGGCCTGAATTCAAAACACACAACAATTTCTATCTAAGAAGGTTTTTCAGAGCATAACTGGACCACAAAACAACTATACACAAGGGAACCCTTAAACTAAAAACTAATGTGAGTCCATTGTGTCCCAAATTTACACTTCAACACTACAACACTACTATCCAAATGTTAAATGCGAGCAGGCCAAACTTTTTTGGCCATTTTTTTAAGGGACTCAATGGCATGAAAAAAAAATTGCATAATGAAAAGGACCCTTACTGAAATCACTTCGACTTCCATGGGTTTGAAAACAATTTGGATGTTTCCTTCTTTAATTAACCAGACCAATAGGAAAGAAGGGAGGTGTCAGTTGTTGTTGGCAATTTCTGAACAAGGATGCTAGACATTACTCTGCCAGCATTTACCAAACTTGAAAGCACGTTGTCATCAGCTCACAGACCATTGCTATTGTATATGATGTGCTAATCCCAGCTAATCCTCTTCACTTGTCAGATCAATATCTTATCTACAAGCCTAAAGTACAATGCCTGAATCCCGGTCTTAACTTTTGAATTGTGTCGCAAACATGCTAGATACACATATCCTGGCAGGGAGGGTGAAAACCTTGCTTTCTGTTCCAGAAATTGCCACAACAAACTTGGCCACCTCCCCCCCCCCCCTGGAATTTTTCCTGTTATTAAAAAAAATAACTGTTTGTTACAGAATTGGTGAGGGCATCCACATTGTTTCAAAACTTGTGGGGTGATTTTCAGTAAGGGTCCTTTTCATTATGTCAATTTTTTTTTCATGCCATTATGTCCTTTTAAATGCTAGCGCCATATTTTTTTTTGCCATTTTTTTTTTATCATGCTTAGCACTTATTTTGCACACTTACCCCTGGTATAGCCCATATCGGCATTATACTCTCCGTTGTATAGAAAAACTGTAGCACACCTGTTTTCCTGAGGGACCTTTCTGTACTACACCCTTGGCGTCCCTTTTCCACCTATAAACAAAGCAGAATCAGTGCTTCAACAAGATATTGTTGAGTCTTACTGAGATCTGAATCCCCACTTTTGTCAAAATTAGTGCTCAGTTCATCTCTAAGAATAACCAAAGAAATTTATAACTTAAAAAAGCAGTTTTGCATATATCGGCTTGTCGTAATATCGCAGGGTTCACATTAGTGTGCGTTTTTGGCGTCTATGACGCACTTTTCCAAAGGTGGACGCACGTTGGTCTAGATAGAGTAAAAGTTTGCGTCTGTGTGTGGATGCAAACATATAGCCACCTAAAACTATACAAAATCACAGAGTTTGCTCTGGCACATGGTCACAATATTGTATCATTTTCACTCAAACAAATAATTATTCTGTTACTATTAAATACATGTAGCAAATCTTTGAAAATAAATATAGGTTTAAAATTGACTGTACGTCTTTTTATTTAGTTCACTAACCTCTCTCACCGTCCCAAAGGGTATTCAAGATACTCCAGTTCCTTTGGAGTTTAAGGGTCATCAGGGTAATTACTTTACAATATGACCAGTCTAGGTTTTGGAATTGGATGTGTATGGATTGTTTGCAGTCATTAAGTATTACAACAGTGCTCAAACCTTGACACGCATATAATTCGAAGTTGACGCACTTTTTCAACCTCAGGGAAACAAATTTGCGTCCCAAGTAGACGCACTTTATTCAAAACCTAGTGTGAACCCTGCGTAATATATTCAAGTATTGTATTTGTAAGGGCCAAGAGTAACATGTCACTCCCATGGATTTTTAAGGAATCCGATGAGGAGGGTAGCTAGTTACCCTAGTCAAACTAAAAAGAAAATCTACCTACAAGGTCGTCGGCTCTAAAGAGCTTATGGTTGCAATCCAGCACTATTTCTATCATGCTGCCTGCATGGTAGGTGTGGTTGCCCAAGGCTAGGCCCACCACCCAAACTGTACTGTGGACTTCCTGAGTACATGGAACCTGCACAGTACCTACACAGTACCTAGGCCAATGGTTCAGATAATATTAAAAAATTATGAAGGCAAGTCAAGGTGTTACAAAATTCTTTGATGTATATTAATCTTTGTCATAAAACTGCAGGAAATTTAATTGAAGTCCTACAAGGCTTGTAAGGGGAAAAAATGGAAATTTTGTATTCTGTTATTTAACTTGGGAATCTCAAATTTTAATATCTATTTATGCATTTAAACCTGTTGTGAAATGTTTCATTGTGTATCTTCACTTTATCAGCTGTCCATTTTTGCACCAAGTAATTGTGACTTGCAAATAAAACAACTCAAAAAGGTTCCCAACTGGAGTAAAGAAGAATGTAACATGCTCAGGACTTTTTGAGTGGGTGGGGCACAAGAATAATTTCCCCTCAAATGGATGGTAAATAAACATTTAAAGAGACACTGGCACATTTGAAAAATAGTGCACCCTCAAGATTTTTCAAAATCGATATTTTTGCATGGTTGTAAGGCTTTTATATACAAAAGCCCTCACCCGAAATGATTAAGACCAAATCAGCTGCCTTATGGGTAAACAGAACGATTTTATAATTTAACGTCGCCGGCGACGTTAAATTCAGTAGACAACGAAAATGGCGTTTAACACAAGAACACGCACACCGTATGCATGTTTCCCACGCTATGAACACTGTTTGATCAGTCTATAACCTTTGTGGTTTTAATATCAGTGAGTACGAGTCAAAAATATTCATGTAATATACACATTTGTTGATTAAAGTTATGGAAAACTTAAAAGTTGGCCTACAAATTACCTGGATGTCTTTATCCTCATATCAATGTCCCTATCTGCTTTGGGGTATGTTATTTTTACGTGTAAAATATATCTCTCTGTTCTTCCAATGGCCTAGACTATCATTTGAGAGCTAATTGCAGAAATTTCATATTTTGTGAAAATGTGCCAGTGCCGCTTTAAAGCAAGTGCTGACATATGCTATAATAATGTGATTCTTTGTGAATAGATCTTTTCCCCAACTGTTCCCCCCCCCTCATTTTGTGTACAAAAATACATTTTTGTAATAAAATACAAACTATATTTTTATTTTAACTCAGAAAGGGATGTTTGAAGATGAGCCCAACACAACTGTAAAATCAGGGCTTTTATTTTTTTAGGAAAATCTAACATGAGAAATCAGTCAGTGCACCTTTAAAGGCCATTTTCAGTTTCTGCTGATTGACTTACTGGATATTAAAAGCTAAAGATGATATTGATACTCGTTGCCAAGACTACTACAATATTTACGCTTCTAGTAGTTCTGCCATTGTTCTATATACAAGCCAAATATACAATTTCTCATATCCTTTCCTCCTTTGGTTGTGTGAAGAATAACATACCCTAAACGAGTGCCAAGGAATTTGACACTACTTGGTAAACCCCATTGTTTTAGTCTAGCTCCTAGTACATATGAAACTTTTCTATTTGAAAACTCGACATATCAAAGAGTGTTTTTGAGTTCATCCCATAATGCATTGCAATATGCCTATACTGTACATTTTTAAACAGGGGTGGGTCAATTTTTTTCCTTTCCAGAAAATCATATTGTTCCCCCCTCCTTGTTACATTTTATCCCAATTCTTTCTTCCTCAAAATTTAGCATTGGTTTCATCACCCCTAAGCATCAAATTCTCCCACAAGATGACCATAGAGACAAAAGCTATTCCCCCTTCCGGGATGAATAATGGAAGAAATAGACACCGCCTTTTATAAGTTCATGTCAGTAACTTAGGGATAAAAAGTGTCAGAATTTGGAGGACCACAAATACTTTTCATGATCTGGGCTAAAATTCTATAATACCAAACGCTTTGGGGGTTAAAATGAGTGTAACTCGGGTTTTTTGATGTTTTATCATAATATGATTTTGGTGGACAGGGTTATCGCTAGGCTACTTTGAGTGCTGGTCGCAATCTTTAAACTTACTACCCTTTTGGGACATTATGTCAACTATATGTTTTATTTGCCATTTATGTGTAATTGTTTTCATTTCAACTGAGTAAAGTGCCGGTCGGAAACCCCCCAGATGACCTGTGCTGGTCGGTGTGAGCAAGGGGTGGGATCACATGACCCTATTTGAGGTGAAATTTCCCAAAACTGGTGCATTGTGGGATTGACTCTCTGCCTCCAACACTGAACCAGAATATGTTTACCACCTTGTACGATAGGATCAGCGCATTGGGGGGGGTTTGGTCCCCTTTACTAGTTCATCCCGAGGGAACACCACCTCGACCTCTTAAACCAGTCCTGCCACAGGGATCCTGTACAAAGACATGAAAAGACAAATGTTACATGATTGATAAACAATTCAGGTACACAGCATATTCTTACTACCTTGGCATAACCTACTACTAATCTAGGTACCCACTTGACCATTACAGGTGCAATCAAGAGATTTCACATAACATGTGTCCCTAAAAATGTGAAATTCAGATTTTGCCCTAAGTAAAGTTGCTCTAATCAAAAATTTCCCCATGTGAAAGGATTAAACTGAGAAATATTTTTAAGTAGCAAAAATTTGTGAAATTTCTAATTTCACATAGGAGCAAATACAAAATTCATCCTATGTTTTATATTTTGAAATTTATCAAACTGAAAACTGCCTTTTTTATTCACTTTCAAGGCATTTCGTAGCCAAAGACAAGGTTAAGAAATCTATTGTTCTTATCTACTGAAATAAACTAGAATCTGAAGCAATATTTGGGTGGCCCACAATCTCTTGTTTGTACCTTTAAAACCATTTTTTTGATCCATGGATGGTTCTCTGCGACTGAAAATAATGACCATGACTGCCCGTGTACAAGTGCTTTCTGTAATGTGATCCATTTTATATTTTAAGATGATTAAGGTTATTTCTTTTCAATTAAGGGTTGCCAACCATACTATGTCATGCCGTGCTATGTTTCCCTGGCTTCTCATCACCAGGGTCTTCTCATCTGGCATAACATGTCATATACAAGGAATATGAGAGAGAAGGATATACTTTTGTCCAAGTTAAAACTGCTACTCAATTAACCCTGTCCTTCATTGTTCCATTTGTAACTTGGTATAAGTTGGTAGAGAGGTTGTTGTTGACTTCCCACCAAACAACGGCACACCACAATTAATTATGTATTTTTTTCCTTTTTCGGTTTTTTTGTTTTTTTAACTTGTATTTGGCTACATCTTTGAAAAAAGCTTATTTCAAACTTCAGCTGATTCTGATCTTGCATTTTGGTGTTTGGAGCAAATGTTTGTATCAGTGTCTTATAGACCTCTGCGCTATATTTCTGTCCGTTTCAATACAAAATTGCAAATATCTTGTAGAGACAATCAACTTTGCAACGTCAGATGGGGCACACAGTTATACTTGCCCAACGGTTCAGATTAATACAAAAATCTCTCAATTTTTTGGGGGTATTTGGGGGGGTGTTGGATGGTGGGAGACAAAGCTGTGGATCACAAAAACATGCTGCTCTCCTTTAACACCCTAACAACAAGGCCGAGAGGCAATGAGAGCCCACGAAAACGTGTCACCATGGTCGGAAAATGTTTTTCGTTGCACTCTTGGCTGTCAACAACTATTTTTGTCGCGCAAATGACTGACTCATTGGCCCTCATTGCATCTGGGCGCGTCTCAACCGTAAAATGCGCGATGTTCTTCTTTGCATCTGTGCCGTCTTTACGAAAATGAACGCGATGTTCCTCGTTGCATTTGGGTCCGTCTTTACGGAATGACGCGATGTTCCTCGTTGCATTTGGGGCCGTCTTTACCGGAGAAATGATGCGATGCTTTTCATTCATACTGCATTCGGACGGTTTTGCCCGCAGAAGGCGCAGTGCTTTTCATCAGGCGGGTGACACTGTGTACAAATGCCATAGACAATTTCGAATTTCGATGGTGAATAAGCGCCACCATTTTTTTCGATACAGCTATTTTTTAATTATGCATAAACGCATTCATGACGTAAACGGAGCAGACTAGCATAATAGCGCAACGCACGACTATGATGTAGCGTAATAGCGCCACTCACGACTGGCCGAACTATAGCTACAAATTTCATGCAGATCAGGTTTGGTGCATATGTATCCATTTTTATTTATTATTGTATTTAGTATTATTTATTTATTATTTATTTATTTTTAATCCCTGTTTTTATTGCATTCGCACGCGATGTTCCTCTTGCATCTGGGCCGTCTTCGGGAAAATGACTCAATGTTTTTTTCGTTGCATTTGGGCCCGTCTTCCGGGAAAATGGACGCTATGTTTTTCGTTGCATCTGGGCCGTTATTGACTTTACCGGCTACTTTATTCCTGTGCCGGGAAAAACGGCGAGATGCAATGAACGCCAACTTTGGCTCTCGTTGCATCTGGGCCGTTAAAAAAAATTTTATAAAAATAGCTTGCCCTTCGTTGCATTTGGGCCGTCGCCCGGCAAAACGACCCGGTCTCGGGTTAGGGTTAATGCACCATCTGCAGCACAGCACAATGCAGATTCAAACACTGTCCAACAAACGGTGAACGGCAAACTGTAGAGTGTTAATTCCTGTTGCAGAACTTGCATTGTCCACACCAAAAGCTCCATAATTTACGCAAGAAATACAATGTATCACTTACTGTACTCAAGTCTAAGTTTGCCTTTCCATGTTACTTAGACTACAATCCTGAAAAAATTTTTTGGACCATTAACATTTCGGAAAAAAATTGTCCCCCTTCTCCCCCAACCATGTTGAATGGGGATGTGGCATCAGCAGTCTTGCCAATTCCCCCCAAGGTGGAAATGGAAGGTTGGTGGCCCAGTGTGCAAATTCCTTCCAAATTTTTGTATGCAGTTTTTGACCAATTTTCATAAATGGGATGCTTTTATATCTTTAGCATTGTAAAAAAATGCTAATGCAAGCCAAAATTTGTGAAGCAGTTACTTACCTACTTCAAACTGGTAGGCATTTTGATATGCTAAACAGGGGAATTTGCACACTGTTTGGGGCTTCAATTGAGTAATAACATGAGCTTGTAGGGCCCCTTAACCTCTCGCCCGGGTGAGCAATGTAGGAAATTGTGGCGATGTTTCAACTATTTTTTCCAAGATTGTAGGTACAAACAGATACCACCAGACAGGAGAAACTGCAACTACTCAACATTAACCTTTACAGATTTGTACTTGTTTTACCATGGAGTTATTATATGACAGTTGGCGGGCAACAGACCCCCTTTTTCTGGGGAAAATGGGGGGAAAGTGAATTTTGGGGGGGCAAAGTAAAATTCTGCTGAGGGGGGGGGGGGGCAAAATAATCAAAAATTGGGGAGATTTTAACCATTTTGGCCCCAAATTGCGTGCAAAATTTCTAATTTCTTGGGGGGGCGTGGGGAGGGGTGGGGGGGGGGGGCAGAAAAAATTTTTGGGGGGGGGCCCAAAAATGCCCCCCGTGATGGCTGCCCGCCACAATATATGTAGTTTAAACGCCTGTAATCAACTAAAAAACATCGTAGTGACACAAGTCACAGCGGCATGAAAATCCAGGTGTTATGATATAATAATAATTAAACAGGGCGAACTCGTATTTACAACGATGCGTAAAATATGTCTCCGCCGAATTGGCGATCCCTAAGTGACAACTAAACTGCCCAGTCCACCCTTACTTTTGGCCATCACACGACTATCTCACCAAAAGACTTGAAAAGAATGGTTACTCAAGAAAATGACTCAGAAATCTTAAAATTCATCATGCCAAAATCCCTGAAATTCCTAAATTTAGTAAAATATGATTATTTACTCATTTGGCAACACTATTTTGGGAAAAAATCATGTGAACCCACATTTAAATTTGGGACCCCCCTCCCTACGGTTTTCTTCTTCTGGAAGCGGCGAACAATTGAATTTTATGTATTTTAACATTTTCCAAGAATGTAAACAGCCTGCTGGGCAACCAAGAAATGACCCACGTGTAACACCCAGACCGAAAAAAAATTTGACCAAAATCTAATCAGTTGAGACTCCTCAGCCCGCTTCCTTCCATCCACCAAGTTACCTCATTATAAAAAAAATACCATATACCCTTACAGAACTCCTTAAAACTTGTATTCAAGCCTTGGCAAGGAAAAATTTTCATAAATTATCAAATTAGATACTTATTAGTACATATTTTACACCCAAAATCTAAGTCAGGTTGAGAACTCATCACTGCTTCCTTTCACCTAGTTACATCATCATAGCCCTTATGGAACTCCGTAAATTGTACACAATGTTGACATTTTCTGTGTAATATTTGACCTTTTTTCCCTTGACCTTTTTTCCTTACCATACCCCTGACAGACCCGGGGAGGACCCTGGGGGAATGAATTACATGGTGGTAGGGGGGTATCCCCTCCTACACTATACCAAGGTTTGGCTACTCTAGCTCATCCAGAAAAAAAGAATGCCAAATGTTCCAGGGATACCGATTTTCTCACCGGACAACAGACATACGGACGGACAGACATACGAACGGACGGACATACGGACGGAGCCGATTTTCTCAGTCCCCTCCCGAACTTCGTTCGGCGGGGACAATTACCATGTATTATTAGTTGTCAAGTAAGATAAGCTATATTAATACTTAATCAACATCTGTGGGAACCATGATTTTCAGAATTGGAAATGAATATTACTCACACCCGTTATAAACCTTAAAGGTGCCTTTGTGATTTCAACACCACCTGTTTTTATATTTCATTGATCACTAGATATCCTTGAAGGAAAGCTTATATCTCAAATATGAAGCTGATCCCGATCTTGGTGCGGTTTTGTGTTATCAGCAATTGCTCGTTTCCCCAGTCCCATAGGCATTGGTGCTGTAATTTCTTTCTGTCCGTTTACGACATAAAATAACAAAATTGCAATTTCTTCTCACAGATGCAACCGAATTTGGCACTAAGATTGGGCACACATGGATTACCTACTATTCATTCATATTTATTTATTATCCATCAATATATGCAGACAAAATATACAGGATAAAACATGATGGAGGAGATGCAAAAAAAAGCAAGCCTGAATAAACGTTGCAAACCACCAAATACCATAATACAATCACAAACACAATTAGGACAAACACAACAGTGACACACATGGACAAACAACTACAATACAGTGTCTCAAACACATTAATACAATTTCATGCAAATAACAACTTGACAGAGGCTTGTGCCCAAAATAATGAATAACCTTTAAATAGAAGCATATACAAAACCAATTCAAATAAATAATAAGAAATGGAAACTTTGATGAAAAACCTTCCTAACATTGGGCACTACTGATTGACAAAATAGGAACACGCGGCAACCACGGCACAATTCGCGCAGCAACAAAGACATCAAGTTACAAATCATTTGATCAAATAAGCTCATATATAATTGGTTATGTGACTCACTAGAATAAGTAAAATATTTATGAATTTAACTAACAAAATTTAACATGATAAACCTAACTAATTTGTTTTTTCTCCCGAATGAAAGAAGAAAGCTCCTTCCTAAATGAGTTTAAGTTTTTAGCCACTCTAATACGAAGTGGTAAATTATTCCAAAAAGTTGGGCCAGCGGTTAACACAGATTTCATTTTGTGAATCTCAATCCGGTAATTTGATTTATTTCTTGTATCATATTTATGTACACTTTCCAAATCGGTGAATAAGTGATCAAATGATTGTGGAAGTAAACCATTCTTGTACTTGTACATAAACATACCCAGTTCCTTATCATATAATTGGAAAATATCTAATATATTATATTTTTCAAACAAAGGTTTGGTGTGACATAGATAAGAGCATAAGAGCTATTAAACATTATTCTCAATGCCCTTTTTTTGAAGTTTGAATAGTTTAGAAAGATAATTTTCACTAGCATTTCCCCATAACAAAATTCCGTAAGTCATATAAGGCATAATTAATGAACAATACAATTGGTATAACGCAGGTTTTGGTAAGAAATGTTTCACTTTGTTTAGAACGCCTATATTTTTTGAACACGTTTTACAAATGTCATTTATATGGCAGTTCCAGATCAGGTTTTCATCGATAGTTATACCCAAAAATTTAGCAGTAGAAACACGAGGTAATTTGCAAACATCTAAGTATATGTCATTATTTATATGAGCACGTTTTGTTCGATAGGCTGTACCTATAAGCATAAGATAGGTTTTTGAGGCATTTAGAGATAATTGATTGCATTTAAACCAGTTGCACACTTCTTTTAATTCATTGTTCATTGTGTGATAAAGGGCATAAACATCTCTTCCAGAATAAATACAGTTGGTGTCATCTGCAACTAAATAAATTTTAAGATTTTTGAAGTGGTAACCCAAATGTCGTTTCATGTAAATTATAAAGAGGATGGCCCAAAATGGATGCCTGGCGTACACCGCAAACCACATTTTCATATGATGAATGTGACATTTTTATATAGATCATACTGTTTTCTGTCAGAGAGATAATTAGCAACCATTTATGTGATACACCACGAAAACCCTAATGATAATAATTTATCTAGTAAAATATTGTGATCTATGGTGCAAGGCTTTTGATAAGTCCATAAAATACCCCCTGTATACATATCGTTATCCATTGCCATCACTATATCTTTTACGAAATCCCATACCGCCATGTTACGTAGAATGTTTTATTTCGGAATCCATACTTTTTTTATATAAATGTTATTTTTGTCAAGAGAGTCATAACATCTGTCCGGTGCATTTATATCCGTTCCAAGATTTTCGAAAAACAGGGTAATACACAGAAACAGGTTCTGTAATTACCAAATGCTTCAGGACTATCCCTTTTTTAGATTGAACAACTTTGCTATCTTTAAATCATTTGGAACAACACCAGAAGTAAGGGATAGATGATCATTAGTGTTAAGGAACGGATCGGAAATTTCACTTGCAATTTGTTTACAAGTTTCCAGATTTAATATATCATGGCCCGGACGTTTTTTGCTTCAAGTTTTCCTATTATCCTTATTATTTCATTATCCTCCGTCGGTTTAATAACATTAACACACTCTGTGACGTCACCCTATTCTTTTTTCACTCCATTATTTTTCCCGAATGGAGCTAAAGTAACAATAACACAGGCCATTCGTCACTCAGAAAAGCGACTGCCGAGTTTTACGAATGGTGTATTATTGGATACATTCGCTCATTCGCGCAAAACAATGCAGGAAAAACAATCAAAGCAGGCTCTCATATGAGCAACAATTTAGAATAGATTTTGCTTTTGATAAAAACACATGACAATAACTATGTTATAAACCCTACAACGAGTTAATTTTGTCGTTTCCTTTTTATTTTGTGTGTTGTTTTTTTTTTCTGTGTAGTTATGATCTTCTCACAAGATATCATACGTTTTTTTTATTATTTTGTATGACTTTGGAGTACTTTCATACATTTTTCAACTATATACAATTCTTTGTGTTTAAATTTTTGAAATTTTGAACTTGTTTGAATGATCTTATATTTCATGCAATGGTTGATCTACTTTTATTTCATTTATTCCTTCAACTTTTGTTTATCGTGTCTTAGGCCTAAATATTTTTGTTCAGTATTGTTTTTTTTTAATTTGTCAAATCTACCGAAACTTGCTGGTTTCTTTGTATCTTATTTTTGCATTTTCTTATATGTATTTATTTTGGTGTTTCCATTTTTATTTGTCTAAGCTAAATCATAATCGTAGTAATTTTTCTACTGTACATTTGTGTACAGTCTATGATGAATTTCAGTTGTTTCATAGGAAATTATGCACTAAATTTCTTTTTTTTTTTTTTTTTGTGAAAACATAAAACATAAAAAAGGTATAAAAGAGGACATTCTAGGGAGCAGCGCCCCATTTTTTTTCGAACCTGTCAGTTTTTGCATTTTTTAAATGCCTGTCAACATATTCACTCACACATGAAGTGAATATTTAAAGCTGATACACCGTCTTTATGTAATAAAATGATATTAGTATGCGTGTGTTTCCTTCGTCGTGCAACGACAGAAAAATCAGCATTCTTTTCTTATAGAGCCATTAGGGTGCAACGAAGATTTCACATAGGCGTCCTTAAAAAATCGACAGACACGATTTGCCCTGATTAAGTCTTTCCATCAAAAATATCCCAATCTAAAAGTATAAGTCTGAAAGAAATGTTTCTTTGTTACAAAATTGTGAAATTCTAATTTCGTATAGGTTGCAAATATGAAAATTCAGCCTATGTTTTACATTTAAATATAATCAAATCAAATCCTCTTTTTTTCTCTCTTTTAGAACATTTCGTAGCGAAATACCAAGGCAAGATATCTATTGAGTGACTATCTATATGGAATTACTAGTATGACGCCAATTTTTGGGTGCCGTCAAATCTCTCGTGCACCTTTAAGTTCAAATACGGTATGCGCTACACAGGTTTTTTCAATGTTTGTACATGTACCATTTTGTTTTAAATTTCGGTTTTCGGTTAGACTGTGTTGTGAGGGTATGGTCATAAGTTAAAAAAATGTCTCCTGTAAAATTAAAAGGGGGTACCTATGGAAAACTATTTTCCCGCGACCTTTTTAAGTCGGCCACGATTAAATAATTGAAAAAACTTTCCTTAAAAAAACGATGTGGTAAATGCGATTTGAAAACCTGTATGCGAGCGTCCAGCGACATATTTTTTGGCCTAATAGAAAAAAAGATACCACGCACCTTCACACCGTTATACCAGTTCCTATTAATCCTTGGTATTCCAGGGAGAAAAATACACAATTCAGATGAAATCTTGTCCCCATATAGAGCCATTAGTTGATCAGTATATTCCCGAATTGATTCTGCCATCGGCATTTCCTGGATATCTGGGTTATGGATACATTATGTACAGATCCTCATTGTTCGGTCCTTGTTCTGTAAATCAAAACTCCCTCAGATTTCGATTTTGGATCATATCCGTGCACATTCAGGTTTATTTCATTTTGAACAACGAAATCACGATAAAATAGATTCAAGGCATCCTCAATAAGTTCAAAGTGCATTTTAGCGTGTAATGCCAAGATACGCTTCATTGACACATCTCGTTTACACACATTTAGCCGTTAATTTTCCATCATAGCAGTATCTACTCTATATTTCCACAGGGTAATGAAGTCCAATGACGAATAATCAAATATAAATGTACATCCACTCGGTACAAACGGTGACAACACATCAACTAACGCACCTATCAACCCATGAAATCTGCAGTAGGCGAAATGCTGAGCTGGGACCTTGAAAAATGCGATCATCATAACCTATCTCAATCATTTCAAATCACGAATGTTTGGTCCAGTATTTTTGCGTTTTAAAGACTCGTAATTCACCATTCCTACCAACTTTGAATACATATTAAAGCCGGCTTTAATCGGTCATTGATTATCTTGTGAATGACAACTAAACTTCAAAATAACTCCATTCGTGCAAAATCATGGAGCGAAAAAGCAATAGGGTGACGTCCCAGATGTGGTTAAGTCTGATATCACACTCGTAACTCTCCATTCGTGGCTGAGAATTGGCTGCGGGGCGTAGCCCCTCAGCCAATTCTCAGCACAACGGAGAGGACTCGTTAATATCCTTTACAGAGCACAAATGGGCATTTGATAGATATGTGTTTGAAATCGCTCCATTGTGTTTAAATACTTGCAGCTAACGAAGGACCTATGTTAGCAAATATTCATTAAATCCATCAGCCAATTTGTTTGATCTGTATATAGATTTGGCCATTATTTCAAATTTGTAGAAGCGACCTTTAGAAGATTTCCAAATTGAGTTCAAAATTTCCACGTAATTCCTCATATTATTTTTTTCTTTTTCCAACAAAGTGCTAAAATAATCCTGTTTAGAGCCATCTAATCAAGCACACTGTTCATTTCTTTCCTGTATGTTTTATACTTGCGAATATTTCTCTCGGTGGGCCTTATTCAGTGATTTCTAACAAAATTCTTCCTGCGAACATTTCAGCAATGACAAATGTTATCCTGTGATTTTGGCTTGTTTTTTTTCGGAACAAAGTCTTCTTTTTACTTTCTTTTTGGAAAACACTCTTCATACAATATATTAAACTTCTCATGAATGCTGTTGTATGATCCTTAGGCATCATCAGATGAACAAACCGGCAATCCAATCAACCAACTTAATCTGTTTTTGTTGATAAACGTACTTTAGATCATTTTTTCTCTCTTTTTTTCCTTCGTATGCTGGTTTCATCATTTCGATATGTCGATCATTTGTTTGAAATAAAATGGTTAAATGATCACTGATATCCAGTTAAAATATCCAGCAATCTGCTCTGTCTGAGAGTTTGTAAATATATTCTCAATATTGTTGCTGATTGTGGTGAAGTAATTCTAGTTGGTTTTCTATATGCTAAGATAAAGAGTAAGATGTCATTACATCAATGAATTCTTAGTAGGCATGTTTACGTTCTCGTTTAAAACAAATAATTTATAATCACCCATTATATACATAAGTTTGTTCATTCTTATGTAATTTGTAGATATTTTACTATACATTGATAAACTCATATATCTTTATCAGGCGATCTATAACGACGCCTAAATTATATTTTTAGATTTCTCACGTTCTATCTCGATAAACACGTTTCTGTAGACAAAGGGGTGTTGCACCTGGCTCAAGTCATTTCTTACCATATATTTCAGGTCGTCTTCAATGTGTATAAACACACACCACCACCTCTTTTCTTTTGCATTATACTCAACTCCCGTTAAAACCATCTAAATGGAATAATCTGGAGGTTGTCTTCTGCCTGTTTCAACAGCCTATGAATGTTAAAATGTAATGTTTACAAACTGTGGTAAAAAAATCTTTTAATTTATCGAAGTTTTGATACATACTTCTGAAGTGTGCATTTACATCGATAGGTTACCGCCCCGATTTTATTTTTGATTTCTTCAATCTTGTCTTCAGTATAGTACTCAGTATTTGATTCATCTAGGATTGTAATATCACAACGTGTCTCTTTCAAAGGGTCAACACAACAGATTTCCTGATCGATTAACTGTTGGTATCAAATCAGGATTTAAATACATCTTATATAATGCAAGCAATATCGCTCGGTCTCACAGTGATTAAATGGGAGAGCAATTGTTCATTACATTTCCACATGCCAATACTGCGATTGATTTTTTTAACAAAATCTTTTGGAAGTCACATCGCTGCAACATTTGTGACATAACTTTTATACAGATAGAACAATACAAATTTTCTTTGGTTTTTTCTGCCCGATTTGAGACACACTGCACATACCCTTAACATTTAACACGTAAAATAAAATCAGGAAACGAAAAAAAATATTATAAATTAACACCAAACTTTCATATCAAATAAAACAACCCAAACCTAATTAATCACGTTTTGAGATTCCCATAGACGATGCAAGATCCCAATATTCTAACGGTTCAGATGATATAAAAATCTCACATTTTTTAGGTTAATTTTGGGGGGGACGAGGCTGGTGAATCACAAAATGCCCCTTTAATAGTCACACTTTCTTATTTTAAAAAAAGAAATTCACATTTTTAGTGGAAAAAGTACACAAAAAACCTCCCCTTCCTTTTACAGAATCCCAACCCAGTAATCTTTGAAAAAAAGGTAAGTTGCCACTCTTGATATTATGACATCAGTTTGCATGCCATCCCAAACTCCTCGGCGAGGGTTTATTATGAATGATTTTCATCAGAATTTCCAATGATGTTCATAAATTTCAATACTTAATTTTTTACAATGTGACATTAATGTTGCAATTTAGAGCAAATTATATAGAAGCGGTACTGACACAGCTTTTCCATGCCAGTGGTGGATGTGTGGCACATATCAGATCCATTAAAGCTGCAATTTGTTATTGTTGGCATATTCTTTTTGTTAAATAGTATATCCTTAAAAGAGTATTATCCAAAAAATTATGGTGTTGTTCCTATGGTACCGATGTTTGACTTAAAGTAAGCTATGCTGTTTTAAATTTCTGTTTATGAACAAACGCCAAATTTTCAGTGTGTAGGAATGTTGATGCAAAATTCACAAACAATATATTGAGTATTTTTTTTGTTTGCATGCAGGCACTGTGCCCACGCACACATGCTACACACAAGCCTTATCCTAGAAAGTGAGGAGGGAGGGCTACAAGAAAACTTTTTCAAGTGAAAACAAAACCATGAATTTTTATAGTTTTTTTTTTACCTGTGGAAGAAAGAAACGAAAACCGGCAAAACACTGCATCATGCTGTGATGTATACTCTATAGACCATAGTAGGTATGTGTTCTGAATTTATTCTAAAAGGTGCTTTTGCAATGTAACAATGTACCTGGTAATGTAAAATTAGCTTTAACTTAAATACAAAAATACATGCATAGTAACTGCATTCAACCCCTGGCAAGATGGCCATATGGAACTTGATGACCTCAGACGAACTTTGAACATTGACCAGACCTTTGACATCATTCAACCTATGAACAGATTTCAAGATCTGACTTGCTTTTGGCGGACACGCGGCTCGTGGTGGGTCTTTCCCATTATAATGTATCTGTGAAAAAAGAATGTGAAAACAGTTGCATAAAACAACAAAATGTGCCGTCAATTTAGGGTTAAAAAATTACATGTAGTTTCTGTTTTCGTCTGCCCAGGCAGAAGATTAATCCTGTGTGAATGATCCAAACACTATGCAGTGGTGTAACCAGTCTTATTGTGTGTATCCAGCCCATCCATTGTTTACACTTCTCCGCTGTTACTGATAGTGGCTGTTTGAGTTAAGAGTCTATATTCCTGAATGGGCAGGTCAGTGAGGACTATACATCACTACTTGCACACGTGATAGTACATTCCCTGCTTGCCACTAAAATGAGACGAGTCATAACCAAAGGTAGCTATGTAACATTTTTTCGATTGGTGCGGTTCAGATTGCAAAATGTGGAGGAAAAATGAATCCACTACTGTTAGGAAATTAATAATACTAATAAACAGTGCTTATATAGCGCATAAACGTAAAGAAACATCTCAAGCGCTGACCTAAAAATTATATGAGAAACACATAAAAAAATAGCATTGATGCACATTAAGAAAACAATTGGAATGTAAGCTTTGCGTCTAGATTTGAATTGTGTCAGAGATGGTGCATAGCGTATCTCGATTGGCAAAATTATTTTTTCCAAAGTTAAGGAGCAGCAATGGCAAAAGCTCCTTTCACCATATGATTTAGTCCGCGCAAGAAGGCAGAAGGAGTCCTTCAAAGAGTTTTGTAAGATGACCGAAGGCGCCGGGATGGAACATACTGTGAAACAAGTTCAGAAAGGTTAGTGCCATGCCACTGCGCATTGTATGTGAGGAGGAGAAGAAAGTTGTAAGCAATCCTGTTTTGAACTGGAAGCCAGTTTAGATCGTAGAGGACTGGTGTTATTGCCTACGGCGGTTTTCCTGGGAGCAGAAAACAAACGAATGCAAGCGGAATTGTGTATTCTTTGGACCTTTGAGGTCTCTTTGCAGGAGGGCCAATGAGAAGCTTTGATTACTGTCCAATCTGATGTTACAAAGGCAGTGGATAGTTTTCCTCATATGGTGCTTTGGTGTCCAGAATTTATTTAACGTATTTTTGTATTGACCAACCTTTCTTAGAGCAAAGGATGCCCCACACGACAGATGTTATTAATATGGGGTGACATGTTTAGATGACAGTCAAAGATGGCACAACAAAGATTGCGAACATTTTTGAACTGAGTAACTTGCGAATTACCGTCGGTGATATGAGAGATGTGGTACTATTGGCATATTTTGAAGAACATGTAGTACCCCCCAGCAAAATTCTGTCTACTGTCCTTTACACATGAGGTAATTGTTAACCATCCAGGTTTTGATGTCCAAATGCACTGCTCAAATTTGATTTTATAGCAAGTGGCAGCCTATGTAGGTTTCATAGTGACGAAGAGCTGCGTATCGCCAGCGTAGATGACACACGGAGAAGACCATTTGCATGGATGATATCCTAACAGGGGCCAGTATAAGCAAACAAACATAATGGGCCTGCAGCAGAAAACCCTGGCATGCCCCAGATCAATACACATGGGTCCGTGCTTCATCACGATTACAACTTTCTGTTTAGGCTCTGTCCTCAAATAGGAAGCAACCAATAATGACAGTACCTAACCTCCACACATACCTGCACTTAAGCGATCCAAGCAGAAGAATTGTGATCGTGGTGTCAAAAGCTGCCGTGAGGTCCAGGAGCCACAAGGGATGGCTTTCCTCCTGGTTGATCAGAGCCTAAACTGTCGTTGAAATAACCAGTGAGGGCGTTTTCAGTTGCTGTGAGTACTGTCCTGTAAGCCATTGTTTTATTTTGCAAAAACAAGTGTTTTCAAGATGATCCTCACAAATGTTGCCTTGCAGCACGCTCAATCACTTTTGCTGGGGAAGGACAATTTGATGATTGGGGCGGGGGGGTGGTGGGGCGTTAATGTTGGCGTTTCTGTTCACCTCTGGTCCAGACTGGCCTTTTTTGAGAAGTGGTAAAACCAATGCAGACTTGAGGTCAGATGGAAAAACCCCAAGCTCTAAAGACTTGTTGGTTATCACTTCTGATGGGCAAGAATATCCACGAAGATCTGTGAAAGTAAACCAGTACCATGGGTAATGGATCCCAAAGAGCATGATTTAATATTTTGGATCCTTTGATGATTTTCAGAATGGTCTTCAGGTGAAAGGGATTGAATTTGGTGAATATGAGTGGACAACTCTCATGTACTGTTACTTGACATGTGCTGAGCGCATCAGAATACGTTCAAGAAGGCCAGACGCAAGGTAAGGCGTATCGTCTTCATGGAAGAAAATAAGCGAAGTCCTTAGCAAGGTCTCTTTTAGAAGTGTGCGAAGGCAGCAGTTGCGATGGCGTGCAACATTAAGTTTAGCCAACACATGAAATAACTGTTTTTGACTGCACTTTTCATCTGCGTTGGTGATAGCGTTCTTTGCATTTAATAATGGCTTTTTTGTACTCCATGGATTTGTTACGGAGAACTTCTTTGTCAACAACAAGGCCAGACTTCCTGAACTTTCTTTCAAGTGAGCGCTTCTTTCTCACGTTCAAGGTACGCAATGATTCGTCATACCAAGAAGTATTTGGTCTTGATGAGATCTGGGCAAGATAATTAACGGGCGCATGCCTTTTCAAGAAGTTCACTGAGGACCGAGTTATATTGTTTAGTTAGATTGTCGATATCCTCAGAAGGATTGAGTCGGATGATAGAGTTTCATAACATCTGAACGAAACATTTCCAAATCAATTTCGCGGTATCTTGCGAAACTTGACAGTGCGCTTGGTGACAGAGGGGCGAGACAACGCACATTGAAACCAATGGCACTATGTGGGGTCAGAGGGAAGGCTATGAATCACAGACATGTCATCCACACAGTTTCTTCTTTGCTTCGCTGGTTAAGAGGAGGTGTCCAGCATGTGACCACGTATGTGAGTTGCTTCATTTAACCATTGGATAAGAACGGCTGACTGAAGAAGGTCATTGAAGGTTTTGGTGTCACGGTCATGAGGTTCGTCCATGTGAAATGTATAAGGTCACCACAGATGATGAAAGGACATACAGTGACCAAATTTGACTACAAGAAGATGAAAAATTCTGTCAAAAAACCTTGGAGGGCTGTTTGCTTAGTAGAATTTAGGTTGTGGACGTAAACGTTTATCAAGTTTTAAGTGAATCCTGGTGTCCAGCCGTGAATGTCATTCGAGGCTTCAAAAGAATTTTGGGAAATTGGTGCACTTGTTCTCTGTTTGTACCTTTCGTGGATACACAAAGACCAGACCTCCTTCGCCTTGCCTATGCGAGGTCAAGTCTGAATGAGATGACTTCTATTAGTCCAATTTATATCCAATAATACTTCCTATGTTTAAATACAATTGTGGTACAGAAATTACATTGTTTGTATGTAATATTTAACACTGATAGCATGGAACTAATTCATTAAGCAGACATATTTCATGTGTGGTAACAGTGCACAACTTTTTGTACAGCAAAGTATGACAGATATTACTACACATAGTGATTTGGCCTTAGCAAACCAACACTGGATAAGAGGTTCACTTTAAAGGAAGTATGGAACATGTAGTCTTGGTGTCCATGCCATGCATTTCCTTTCTACTTCAAAAAGTACCAGATGATCAGAAAACAAGACAATGAAACCGTAATGTCTTTTGTGTTTCATCAACATAAAGGTTGATCATTATGAGTGATTCCATTGCATAGTATTCATTACAATATATTGTTACAAAACTCAATTTGTTGTTTTCATTTTCACACATATGTGCACTAAAATGCAGAAGATGTCCCCTTTTTAAAGGACTCGTCTTGTTGGCCATTAAAATGGTGAAAAGAACACCACTTTTTAATCAAATTTTTTGGCCATTTTGGCCGAAATTTGGTCTTTTTGAGTGACAAAAATTTGACTTCTTGTCATTTGGGAATGACCATATCTACAACAAAATATAAGCCCAGTTGTATTTTAAAAATTTAATTTTAATTATTAACAATTTTACAATTTTAAAATAGTTTGCATTGTTCAAACTACCTCCCGTTTATGTTAGAGCTTCTTGAAATTGTGACGTCGGAAGTAAGAGTGACCAAAATGGTATGCAAAATTGAGGTGTTTTTGTCCAATTTTGGATTTCAAATGGCCATAATTCGCAAAGGGATACCCTAGAGAGATCATTTTGTGTCATTTTGTTCAGAAATGCAAGAGCAAAACATCATAGGTAGTTAGTAAGTGTGAACAGAATGCTCGTCGTAAAGAAAAAAATATAATGCTTAAAAAGTTACCCCACTCCTTAATTTCTGCAGGCGTGAAAAATTATTTCAATTTGATAAAAAAATTAGATCTCAAAATTCCAGGGATTCTGGGATTTAAAAATATTGAATTGTTATGCCAAGGCCTCACCCTACAACAAGCTTCATATTAGTGGACCTAGGACTCATCATTTTTTTAGTTTGTATCAATCATTTTTTCCTTCTGCATGTGACCTTTGACCTAATGTGCATGACCGTTGACCTCGATTGTTCTGTGCTCAGAGGTCAGCAGTTCTTTTGCCCAAAATTTGGTGGTTCATAGGTCATTCTATGTAAATTGACCTCGAGATGACCCTTTACCTTTTGCGTCACTCTGAAACCTCTGCAAACAAGGTCAGACTGTCCTTCCAGTAACTTCATGCCAAAGATCAGCCCAATAAGTCAACGAGAACGAAACGCATAGCTGGACAGACTTGCAGATCTCAGTATTTTAACTAGAGGATATTTAAAGAAATTGAATGTCGCTTGTATACACTGCTACTAGAGCTAGCCACGGGGGGGGGGGGGGGGGGGGGTGTGTGGGGGGGGGGACATTCTTTGCCACAATTTTTGTTTATCTGAAAATAAAAAATTGGTCATAATGGCGGGGAAGGCTGCATACATGTATTAATGTATGTAAAATACATATTGTGTAAATCAATCGAGCTTCTGTTCAGTCAGATATGACGATTACAAACATGGCTTTTCTACATATTTTGGTTTATGCCAGTACGAATTTTCGCAGCTTGGGGAAAATTGCCATGAGTTCGTTTGTTTTGCAGAATCTACGTCAAGTATAAATTGTAGTAAAAATTTTCCAAAATAGTCTTACGGCGGGTTGCATTTGCATTGTTATTTTCGTGGCTCAAAGTCCATCTGCAGAATTGCGAAAATTACACCCCAGCGAAAATAACAACATACCTATTCCTGGACTTCCATTAAATACATCTGACTGACATTTAGGTCGCGGTCACAATGACTCTTACCAGGATAATTTTTGTTGTCTCTGGGTTTTGCGCATTAATCTGAACACTGATAACTGCACGAACCAGATTGTACAAGTATTATCAGAATGTCATAACAAAAATTAACAAATACTCTTTGCTTTTTAATGCATATATACACGGAGGTTTGTTAATTTGGCGTGGTTTTATTTGTTTTGCTCAAAACCATCTAAATTGCAACATGTTGTGTTTTCATGAGATGAGTGACTCCCAATCCCCCTCTCTCTCTCTCTCCCTCCTTCCCATCCCCCCTCTCTCTCTTCATTTCTCTGATCTCTTTCTTTAAAGGTGTGTGTTCCGATCGTCTTTGGGATGGTCCCCCTGATTTACCTGGAAGTAGCATCGATTTTGATATCAGATGAAAGGCCATATTTTTCTCATTGTTGTCCTGCAATTTAAGCCCTCAAATTCATTTCATTCCCAAGATATAAACAAAAAACAGCCGTTTTAATGGTTAACCATCAATATTAGCACAGTATTGAATAGGGCTTTGCAATGTGCATTATTGCTTTCACCATCAAAACCACAAGTGTGTTTCCCATGGTACTTGATGGGGTGTATGTGCAAGTGCCAGACTCTCATATCAAGTAGAGAACACAATAGACATAAATCGGAACAAGCACCTTTAATAAATACCAGAGTGAACATGTATGTAATGATACAGTGGACACATCTGGGGTCATATTTATGCCAACTGCCAAGCCACTGGTAACAATTTCTGGCTATGACAATATCATCAACTAGCTAGACACACATAATAAGTCTGAATTCCCAGGGTAGAATTCAGTTACAGGGGATGACCTAATTTAAAGAGACATGAGGAGATTTCCAGAAAAAAGCGCCCCCAATTTTTTTCGAACCCAGTTTTTTTGCATATTTGGAATGCTTTCCAATGTATTAGATCACACCTGAAGTGAATAAGCCGAATACGCCGTCTTTATGTAATAATATGATGATTTAGTACTTTCTGTCGTGCACGACAGAAAGTCAAAGGACGGTGTTCTATGGGGACAATTACGTTAGGCAGGCAAGTTCAAAACAAGGTTTGCTGTTTTCTTTTGTACTTGTTTGTCCAATAAACCTTCGGAACGTTCTTGGTAGGCGGTCTACAATCGATTCTGTGCAATTTGAGAGAAATTCGTATCCTAAAAAAAATCTCCTCCTGTCACTTTAAGCCTATAAGTTTTACATCTTGATAGAATGGCCTTAACCCCAAAATCCAATCTGTAAAGTGTTGCATCGATATTTCAACCAGTTTTGATGTGAGAGCTAAAGATGTGACTTTGTAATCCCCATAAAGTACTGTGTATTGGTCAACCAAGAACTCCCAATGGGCACATTTTCGCTCATAACATCCAAACCAAACATCCTTTAGCCCTAAGATTTCACAGGGTAAGTGAGAAAAATAGCAGCTTTCTTCTGATACCGAAATTATGACCAAATCTGGGGTCCCTGGGGACAAGGCTAATAGCGATTGGACAATGGCCCTCTAACCCTTTAATCACCAACACACACAACATCTTTATGGCATAATGTACAACACCCAGAACATACCAGGTCAATTCATGTTTACATTTCAATACTGGTAGATTCTATAAGGTCTATTAGTGGTTTTCAGGATGGCTTCCATCCTTTGACTGCAGCATGAGGTCATTTTCGAAGCCATCTCAAAATTAAAACCAATGACCTGCATAGTGTGACGGACTGGGATTTTGGGCTGCTAGTACTACACACTAGCCCTGTAGTAAATTATTAGGCCTATGGATTTTGGATGGATAAGCCAGAGATTTTGGTAGCAAATTTTGTGTTTTGAGCTACGGTTTATGTCCTTCGTCAATTTTATATATCGTCCCAGTCTTGAGCACGTACTGGCTCCTTTCGAGAAAATATAAAAATAGCTAAATAGTTGTTTTTATCATAAACGAGTAGTAAGTGTAAAAGCTCACATCATATTTATTCAGGTACCTTGGCCTACCATAGACTGTGTGTAAACTCAAAATCAGCAATTTAGAAGTTGCTGTCCACTACCCGATTAGATCTCAATATTTTGGTTACTTAATATGATAATTTCCTGATTTAACTTGCAATTTCTGATCATCCTCCGATATAAGCACATTTTAGGACAAGTTTTAGTGCCATAGGTTAATCCGTTTGGAGTCAGTTCATCCCTGATAAACATTAACTTTTGGAATTTAGCGAAAGTTAAAATCGCCGGTTCGTCCATATTATCAGTTGCCGGTTTGTTTTATACAAGTTACTTCCTTAATCTAGTAAGATATAACATTGCTCATTTTAGTTGTTTCAGTTAGGCATCTGGTTGTGACCCTTGAGGAGGCTACGAGTCCCAGCTATCTGACCATCGGACTTGCCAATTTCTGTCCTGCCCTACTGACCAATCAGAGACTGTTTTGTTGAAAAGTTTTGGTGGCGGCTTCTTTGAAGTTTGGAACGGCTCACTCTGAGCGAGCAGATTTCTCAGCTCGATCCAATCATGAGCGAGAGATCAGCTCGTGAGCGTGAGCAGTTTCCCCTGCTCACCAAAAACTATAAATAGGGGTCGCCTGCTCACATTCGAGCAACTTTTGCCACTGGCAGCCATTGAGCCGGAGGTGAGCAGCTTGCCTGCAGGATTGTCCATATTAAACAAATTACAGTTAAACTTTATTTGATCTTCCGTGGGATAATTTTAACATTGATTCTATAATATATAGGTGAGGTAAAGGCATTAATTCAAATTATTCCTGCATTTGTTATCCTGGCCTGACGATTTGAGGGCATGTCCATGGACAGCGTACATCGTCTGCGTCTCGATAAACTGCTGCAATGGTCAACGGGCCTTGAGTGGTGGGCTGTTGGCCAGGTTGTGTGGGACCAGAAGTGAAAGTTAATGGCAATGTAAACATGATAATTGCCTAAACTCCCACCAACATTCATGCATTTCTTGTAAATAGATAATTGACACTAGTAGAGTTTAGAATTATCTTAGACTTAGTTAGAAAATGAGATCGACAGTGTACTGAAAGTTGAACCGAATCATGTCATACCTTGGTCAAGTTGATCAATTTAAGAACAGCCGTGACAGTCGACCGATTTTACTCGCATATTAAATTAATGCCTTCACCTCGTCCTTCGATCCCGCTCTACACTTAAACCCTTACGTCCTTTACAGCTCACTCATTCAGGTTTGCGGTGCGATCGTATATGCTGTACATGTGTACTACCAGTCATGCTCAGCAAGACTAGTACGCTGTCCATTCGATGCATGTTTCGCAAGCAAGACCCCAACAGTATGTCACGTAATCCATCCATTCATGAGAAAATAAGTCTATTATCTTGAAAATATATCTCCTTATTTTGACTCCTCGGTCAGATACTAGCCGTAATCCCGGTAGTTTTAGAGGCGTTCCAGCAAGCGACCACGTTCAAAAATAGCGCTTTTGTTTACTTGTTCGAGTGAGCTGTCAGATTTACTGATCGCGAACCCTGACCTGTATATCCGCCCGTATTGCAGCGGAAAATCCCTAGATGATTTTAATGTCACTGATTAAACTTTTAAAGGCACACTAGGTGTTTTTCCTATTTTAAAGGCCCATTGTTCTGACATAACGGTTTAAGTGAAGGAATTACTGGAAGATCAAAGAAAAGTATATGGAGAATCTTGCAAGCTGCATTATTAGGAAGAATCCAATTTTTAAAGGCATTTTCGGCCATCTTTTAATAAATTCTTAATTTTAAAGCATTATAAATTATTATTTCTTTTTGGAATTTGGTTCTATCTGAACCAACCAATTTGAGAATTATTAATTATTATCTAATATTTATAAATCCTTATCTTGAAATGGATTTAGTCTCTGAATAGGGTAGGAGGCAGATTATTGTGTCCAGCTGACTGGGACTGAAAGCCCTCGCCATGTGTGTTTTGTAAATAATTGAAATGAACACAGATTTTGAATAAGACCATCGACAATAAGCCACAGAAAATCCGACCTTGTCTGGATGTTATTATTTTGTATACAAATTGTTCTGAAAATGCTTTCTTCCTTTCAGCCAGCAGCCGGACAGATACTGTCCCTTTTATCTCAGCTCATCCCCCTTGACATGCAATTACAGTCAAGGAAACTGTATTTTATGGTCCTTGGCTTGAGGTGACAAGTTATCTTATGCTACAATATTGAACATCCAGTTTAATCTTATTGTAATAACTCCTCTGCAATTAATTTCGGGGAAAACTTGAGATCTTTTGAAATACTTTTAATATAAAACATTCAAATTTATTAATTCAATGATAGCAGAAATGGTATTGATCTCATCTCCCTCGCTCTTTCCAGCACTCAACACGGTATACCTAGCCAGCTACCTGTCTTTCTTGCCATCTTCACCGCCCGGTCCGTTACAATATTACCGTATCTGGGTTCACAATGTTGGCAGACCTCAGAATGCATGTGTTACAAACACCCCATCATGAAAGCTCTTAGTGTGGGTTGGTATGTCAATGAAACAGTTCCCGTAGGATTTTGGTGCTAAAGTTGATTTTCTTGCTGTTTTTCATTCAATAGGCGACCAAAACAGTCAGAAATGATGGGGTGCAAATTTCGACTGCTGTGGCCCTTTCCTCAAGGGGGGAAATGTTACTACAGGGAAAAATTTAAAATCGCGTAAAAGTTTTTAATGTACATAAATGATTCGTCTCCTTATAAGGATTAGAAAAATTGTATATATTTGTCTAGGTTCGACCTTTAGTTAAGCGTTATAGACCATACATTGTTCAAGGTCATCCTGGGGTATAATTACCCAATGTCAGATTTTGTTGAAAGGGTAATAAGTTGTTGTATTGTCCCACAGGATCCAAAAATGTATTATTTACAGCGTGTGACATTGGTGGTTAATTACCTAGCAACATGTTGTAAGGGTCTACATGGTCTATGGGGTCACCAGAAATTTCCCTGGATGTCGCAATGGTGATATCAAAAGATCAATTAAAATGCATTTTCTGTTTCAGTATGACACAAGGAATCATTTGACACCACTTTCAACAACATCGGAGCATTTACCCCCAGGGTGACCTTGAACCATTATGGGGCTATACCGCTTTAACTAAAGGTTGGAACCTAGGCAAATATATACTTTTTCTAATCCTTATGACGAGACGAACGCGTTAGTGTACATTAAAACACAATTTGACTTGATTTTAATTTTTTCCCTGTACTAACATTTGCCCCCTTGAAGAAGGGGGCATCAGTAGGAAAATTTGCACCCTATCATTTTCTGACAGTTTAGGTCCTATTGAAACCCAAACAGCAACAAAATCAATTTTAGCATGAATATCCTACGGGAATACACACCAACCCACACTATCTTATGAGTGGTGTATATTTGTGGCCCACTCCTCTAGTGGAATACACAGGGGCAAACTCCCCTGAAGTTACTGTTCTTTGAGTGGTTTTGCAACATCAGAAGATCTTCAGGAGCCCGGTGCTGCGTGCAAAAATAGGGTTTTTTGCAAAACTAGGGGTTTTGAATATGCAAAACCCCTAGTTTTTGCAAAAAACCCCTAGTTTTGCATACGCAAAATCGGGGGTTTATGGAAAACTCCTTGCATATGCAAAACTACGGGTATTACGGGCGCTATTCAAGACCCGGGGTTTTTCATAGAACTGCTGTGCAGTTCATGTTGAGGCGAAATTCTTTGCTGTCTCGTTCAAAGACAGCACACAAATAGTTATAGTCCGGCAGAACCTTGGCGGAACCTGGAAAATGTGTATATAGTTTATTTTATGATTGATTTGTGTAGCTGAAAGTGTCCTCTTTGAGAATCTGTCGGGTGCACAAGGTGCACCCTTGAGCATTTTGAGATATTCAAGATGGCCGCCAATACCCATTTTCAGCTATAATTCCGTTCATATTTAACATAAGAGGATGATTTTGGTATCTAACCATATGTTTTTGAGGTCAAGGAATTTATTAAGACCAACTACATGACCATTGACAGCTTACATCATGGTCAATCAAAGATGGCTGCCAAAAATGTCTCAAATTTTGCCGCCAAGTCAAGTTTGGAGCGATAGTGATATCGATTTTTGCACGGCCTAATTAGCATACGATTCAAAGCAAAATAGTTCACTCGACGAAGTTCTTGACAGCTGGGAGTGCGAGTGAGTCTGTACGGTATGTGAGATGTCAGATGGGCTAGTTGTAGCCCAGCTCTGCAGAAATAAAAGTCCCCAGTAAAAGTTATTCCCACCTTCCCTGCACAAACACACTGAATATGAGACTAGACTAGGGCATACGTCAGTCATTTTATCAAATATTCGTACTGCAGTGACCAGTCAAAATTGCCACTCACAGACATGACAAGTGATTTTGAACATTAAATTAAAATGATGAATCCTGACCAGCGTATCATCATGCCACGCAAATGTGGCGTGTGGCGAACATCCCAAAATTCAAGCCAGAAATGAAGTCTAGTTCACAAATTCACGCCGAGAATTTAGGGGACACGCACCTCCTAGTCTAGATAAGAACTTACCTCGGGAACTTACCATGACAAATTGACAAGGCACCTCCAACATACTGCATATTTAAGGCTAAACTCTCGGCCGAACCATGGCTGAACGATGCAATGAATCTACGTGTACTGTACAACATCGTTCACTACAATGACTGAAATTCACATTTATAGTAAACGTATCACATCAGTACACGTAGCTTCAAATACGCTCATATACTCAGCATCGGGACTCAGCACAGACTGCAGCTAGCTCGAAACGTGTCCGGGATCCTACACAGTGACAAACCGATGCATGTCACCGGGCCGTTTTCACAGCAGCAAGAGTGTTCGCCATTTTACATTCCCAGCTTGCGGTATCAGGGATCCTCGCTGTCATGGCTGTATTCGCTTTATCCGTTACCAAAACTCAATAATTGAATGGTTATTGATCAGTTCCAATAAACTATTTTAAGCGAACCATGACATCATCATTGACCAATCAACGATCGCTATAGTTTCAGAAGAAATATCCCGAAAATCAATGAGTAACAAAGAAAAGGAAATATTTGCGAAAAGGCTTTGATTACGACTCAGCTTTGAGCGGTCCAGAGAGGGGCGGACTCACACAAATTGAATAAATAATCAAAGCCTTGATAAAAGGCTAAATCAAGCCGAGCAAAATGTAGCTATTGAGATTAACAAAAATACCAATTAATTTGGTTACAGTTAATCGAAACGCGTCCTACAACAAGCCTATCATGAGTTTCTTAAAACACCAAGGAATCTCTGGTGTCTATATTCACATTCGGTCAACGGAATTCTTATGAAAAACCACACATAAGCCTCCATGTGTATGCTCGGCTATATGCAGAGAAAATAGTTACTCCTTTAAGCAAAATACTGACTATACACATTTTTCAATAAGTTTATAAGGAATAACTAGCACTTGTTTTGTTATAACTTAACAGCAGATTGCGTAACTCTATCATCCCCTTTAACCTCAATGGTCATGTAATTAGTTTTAATAGATTCCTTGACCTCAAAAATGGTTGATTATACCACAAACACCGCTATAAGTAAGTATTAAGTACCTATCGCTCCAAACTTGACTTGTCGGCAAAATTTGGGACCTTTTTGACAGCCATCTTAGATTGACCATGATGTAAGCTGTCAGTGGTCATGTAATTGGACTTAATGGATTCTTTGACCTCAAAAACATATGATTAGATACCATAATCATCCTCCTGGGTTAAATATGAACAAAATTATAGCTGAAAATGGGTATTGGCGGCCATCTTGGACGCCATCTTGAATATCTCAAAATGCTCAAGGGTGCACCTTGTGTACCCGGCAGATTCTCAAAGAGGACACTTTCAGCTCTACACAAATCAATCATAAAAAAAACTATACAAAATTTCCAGGTTCATATGAAAAATCCAGTTCCGCTAGTGGACTATTATTCCATGCACGTTTGGCTGCGTTTTGTATAGGCCAAATAGAGGTCAGATCGAGCAGGAAATTGACATGGATTTTGGTGCCCTGTGACTTGTTTCCAATAGTAGGGTCCCTATATGTTGATCTGATTGTGGCCAATTTTGATTTCTCGACTTCCTTGAGGCGAGGCGCGGCGAAACTACCGCAATTGGGAGCTATTGGGGCTGGCACGCGATGTTCAGTCAAGTTCAGATTGATGTACGCCTATGGCGTGGCGTGAAGCTTGAAAACGAGTCGGAAGACTGTATAAACATGAAGCTTATGTAAATTTGTTATATCTATTTGATAGAGTTTTCAATCAAAATCATTCAATTTCGCGCCGAAAAACCTCTAAAAGCTTCGAAAGAGCTTTATTATTAGTTTTCTCTACTTTTACGTGTACTTCACTCATGGTGTGTTTATTTTGGGACGCTCGCAGGCCTATCTGGAGCTCAGTGGACGGGTGGCACTCTTTACAACACTGAACGTCAATTTTCGATATAAATAACTAGGTTGAAAAAGTCTGAAATAGTTAACTTTTACTCGAAATTAATATTTCACCACATAAGTGGTTAATAAAAATATTAAAATAATTATAAGTCATGGTATTTATGACAATTCTTTTTTCTAACATACGAATACGCCGAGTTTACACTATTAACCGTACGGTATACTATCCAAAAAAAAGTTTATACAAAACTAGGGGTATTTCTTAACCCCTGTTTTTGCATGCTATACCGGGAGCGTGTGCCATGTAACAGGAATTATGGCCGCGAGTAAGCCATACTGCACCAGACAATATCTGCAGGGTTGACATACTCTTGGTTGACATCATAAACCTTGGTTACCACATACCATAAATAAAAATTAGCTTCCAAATTGACCATTAAATTGAATATCACCAAGTACATGCGTGAAGGACATGGAAGGTCAAGTTCAAGGTCTGGCTGTTGCAACTCTTAAGCACAATGTACAGCACTTAAGCGGCTTATGTTTGTTCATTTAGTGAACAAAAACAATACCTACCCATGTCATAACAAACTCAATTCCATGACAATTAGATTTTCCTTAACTTAAAGGGGCATTTTGTGATCCACAGCTTCTTCCCCCCCCCCCCCCGACTTGCCTAAAAAATGTTGAGATTTTTATATCAGATTCTGAACCTTAGCCTTAGTAATTTATGTGTGCTCCATCTTACGTGAAAATTTGCTCGCATCTGTAAGATATATGCAATTTTGTATTTTCTCTCCGTAATTTTGTATTTTCTGTCCGTAAACGGACAGAAATTACAGCACAGTAGCCTATGGGACCGTGGGAAACAAGCATTTGCTCATAACAGAAAAAACCACAAGACCGGGATCAGCTCAAATTTTGAGAATAAGCTTTTCTCAAGGATATCTAGTGAACCATGAATAAAACAGGTGGTGATGGAATCACAAAATGCACAGGTCTTTAATTGCATGTTTGTTGCAATATTGACCAATCTCAATTTACTTAATGTAAATATTTAACAAGTCTACAGGTCTCGGTGTTTCAAAAATTTAAGGGCATAATTAGGATGAACCTTGCAATTGCAATTGTGAGAACTCAAATTTGAGTCTTTTTTTGATATCCATAACTTTGTCATCACAAATACAGACAT
>JAMKCH010000595.1:0-35858 GCA_023653785.1 Ophioderma brevispina
GTGGGCCGCCTGAAAGCTCTTAGCGGGCCGCAAATGGCCCGCGGGCAGCCGGTTGGACCACCCCTGGCTAGTCAAGGTTTCCCAACCTGGGGTCGTGACCCCTTTGGGGGTCGCGGACCCTTAAGAAGGGCGTGCGAAGGTTAATTGAATAAAAATATGAAAGTACTGAATAAAAGGCAGAAAAGAATCTGCAAATATGAGAAAATTACTATGTCAAGCAAGCCAAAACAGATTTTGCAGTGTTGATTAATCAATTCTTTCCCCCCTACCTAACTCCGCCCCCCCTCACTCATATCTTTCCCAACCCTTCTATGCTGTTTCTTTTTCTCAGACCCCCCTCTGAATTGTATTGATTAAAATTTCCACGCGCTTCACGTGCAAATCTTCATAAAATTGTCATTACAAGACGCTCAAAGACCAAAATTCACTCAATTATAATGAAATTAGTGGTATTTTGAAACGCTTCATGTGCACTTGTTTAAGAATGGGGAGCACCATGCTGGCGATGCTACAACCGAAGTTACGTCGTCACTGGAGTGGATTGGTTCATTAGATTCTGTTTCTAAATTTTAAGAATTTTAAGGATTGCCCTTGCTTCCCTGTCGTAAGTAGATTTAGAGTTTCCGGTAGATATAGGCGACCTTGTTAAAAGCCCCTTCCCCTGGCCTTAAAAATTGGCTGCCACTGCATGCCTCTCCAGAGGCACCTTATTTTTTTCTTGACCTGGTCAGATCTTTTTTTAGAATATATTATTTGAGTAATGGGGGTCACAGCAAGCCAAGTGTCTCGGGTGGGGGCTCAGGTCAAAAAGGTTGGGAGAAAACCTGGCCGTAGGTGGTTAGGGGTGCTGCTGTGGCGCAGATGATTTACAAAAAAAACAAAATTGACGGTTCAAATTTTTCGGTGAGGACACTTGCTGGATTTATCCGGGTACTCAATTATAGATTGATCTGTATCCAGCGATTGATAAAAAAACAGATACCGACTATCCTCCATGGTCACTGGAATTGGGCACTGAATCATGAAAACATCCCGCCCTTCAGAGGGGGTTAAGCGTCAGTCCATGATACCAGAATCACAACTGCTACATGGAAATCGCAGCCAGTTTCAAATAAGAGTAGGGTGACTGTTACAATCCACCCCAGCCTCAAAAAGCAGGCCAGTTAGGAACCTCGTGTCTTGGCTACATGCGGCTCTGACTCAGCTTACTCAGCTGAATAAATCCTGACACCACACAAGCCATTACCCAATGACTTGTGAATACGCTAAGAGAATCCTGGAGAGCATATCCTTCTATGATTTATCAAGTAATAATAAAGAAAAAATTAGATAAGCATTTTATTCAGTGGGAGGGGTTTAGTAAGCAAAATGCAATATCTGGTTGTTGAACATCTAAGATGGACTATTATAGATAGGCATCATCGACGCAAGGGTATGCGGCACGTGTATAAGGTTACGAGTACACCCAGCTAATTTTACAGTTGTTTCATTTTTGAGAGTGGGAATATTTTTTGGCATTTTTAACATTTTATTGAAATTAAAAAACATTGCGGGATTAAAACAACCGAAACTAACTAAGAAGAGAATAAAAGATAGGCAAAACAACAAACAAATCATATCTAATATCATCGTCATTGGATGGGCAGTAAATATTTTTATTTTTAGGGGGATCTGCGCCGGCATCCACTACTCCAAAATATTGACTGCCCATCCAATATGAACCGATATTATAGGCCAAAACAAACAAAATCTATCTGTATGCTCTAATTCGCATATGTTATGACATTTTGATAAAGGTTACACTATTGGGGACGGCACAGAGGGTGTTTTGAATCAATCCCATGATGCATAGCAATGTGCCTATTCCATGCATGCTGTACCACAAGAACCACAAGACATTTCATAATCATGCAAAAATTTCAAAAAACTGGTGCATTGTGGGATTGACTCAAAACACCCTCTGGGGACTGACTTGTAAGGGATATTTCAGTTCACAGTTTGATTAATTTGAATGAATTGAATGGTATTCATTATTTTTTTGAATAAAATTGTTTCATGTTGCCTTTTTGACAATAAAACAATTAATTTTAAATTTTAATGAAAAGAATGGTATTCATTATTTTTTGGAATAAAATTGTTTCATGTTCCTTATTGACATTAAAACAATTTAATTATTTTTTAGTAAAAAAAAAATTTGGTGTGTTGCAATTAGCCAATTCTGACAGTAGGTTGAGCATCTCTATATAGTGGATGAGCCAGACCATCAAAATTAGCCTTATATCACCGGGTGGGGGAAATTGACCTTTTTTGCACTTTTAGCCATTTTTACCCAATAACTCTAAAACCAATGGTCATAGATGGTACAAACTATACATTTTTGTAATCCTTATGACTAGACGGACAATATGGCATACATTTCAACACGATTGGAGTAATTTAGAAGTTTGACCCCTGTGTAAACTTAAATTGGCCCCTATTGAAAAGGTGACACCACAATTTAACACCACTAACTATCTTGCATTGATGTAGAGGGTCCATACTAACTACCAAAGGTGCCAAAGCTGAGATGTAGTGGGACATGAACGATGATGTTTGACCCAAGTCCTTGCTCCCGCTCTATTTATCTCTTTTTCATTTACTTTCATTTGCCTTTTTATACTCACTGGTATGGTAATTTATGGTGAATACAAATTAACATGTTGCATGTGACCCAGGGTTCATGGGGGTGGGTTTTACATGTAGTGGTATTCCCAGGGGGTGGAGGTCAGGGCCTTCTGCTTCAGCAGTCTGTTGATGCATTATGTTACGTTTTCTAATAAAACAAGGGTAATATTATTGTACTACTTTTTAACTACTTAGTTCTCCAGGTAGACTTATTACCAGGTACTCCCGGTTTTTGGCACATTGGCACTTTTGAGTTTCATATAAAAATTGATATTAGGGAAGGAGACCGTTTCAAACTCTTTGAAAAGTGATTTCATCCAGATTAGGGTTAATGTTGCCCGTTTGTCATTGGTAACTTTGTTTTGGATTTTAATTAATGGATATAGCTTTTCCCCGTAAATTGCACAGTGCCAAATGAGATTTTGCATGTCTTTGAGTTAGCTAAAGGTGTAGATAGTGTTTTGTTTTTTCTCTCTTGTGGTCAGCAACCCATCACACATGTAGACAAGAAAAAGAAAATCAACTGCAAATAAAGCTTGGATTTAATGTGAAATTGGTTTAAAATTAAAATGTGTGTGTGTGTGTTTCTTTCCATATGTGCGTGGTGCGAATTTGTATGTTTACTTGTGCATATGTTTATGGATGTGTTTTACATGTGCGCATTGTGCTTTTTATAATATTTATCTGTAGGGCCTAATCTTTTCTTATTGTGTGTTAAAGGTGGTTGTTCTGATTTATGTGTATTGTGTTCTCTACTTGATATGAGAGCCTGGCACTTGTACATGCACCCCATCAAGTTCCGTGGGAAAGAAACTTGCGGTTTTGATGGTAGACGCACTAATGCATGTTGCAAAGCCCTATTCAATAATGTGCTAATATTGATGGTTAACCACTAAAACGGTGGCTTTTTGTTTATATCTTTGGAATGAAATGGATTTGAGGGCTCAAATTTCAGGACGACAATGAGAAAAATACGGCCTTTCATCTGATATCAAAATCGATACTACTTCCAGGTAAATCAGGGGGTCCCAAAGACGACCGGAACACGCACCTTTAAGTAACCATTTCACACACATTATGTCTTGTGTGCTGTCTTTTTGGAGTCACTGTTTTGATTTTTGTTCCTTTGTTGTTTTTAATCAATAAAGTGATGATTAAAAGAAATTAAGCCCAAAATGTTGTGTTTCAGTTTTCCTGTCTCCTCCTTGAGGTCTTTTTCTATTTTTTGGTATTTCCAGCAAATAATTGTTTAGGGTAAGAAAATTAGCACATAATAACATTTTTTATGGGTGCAAGTTTGCACAACGGCAAACTACGTGCTAAAGGTGCTTTTCAAAAGTTTCGCTGAAATACAAGTGACCACCCGGGTGGTATACTTTTTGTGTGGAAGTACCCCAGTAGTATTATCTTTAGATTTAATATACTGTTGGCATGTTAAAAAAAATAATATAAAAATGTTTGCCCATAAAATGCCCTAAATTTGACCCCTATATATGCTTAATGGATTTGTTTAGTTAATGCAGGCTTGATTCAAATTGGATATCAGTTTCTATGGATAAAACAGGGAATTTGTCTTATGCATCATGTCCCTGTCTGGTAGACTAACTCCTCCCATACCTTTAATGCTAGCGTCTGTAGACTGGTATATCAATCATCCCCAATATGACCGCTACATGCCCTCTAGATCTACCAAGTAATTAATTGCATGTTTCCAATGTGTTTCTTTCATTTCCCAGTGGTATGATATGAATTTAAGCATCAAACTGTAGCTAGGAGCTAAAGCAAAAACATTTGATTAGGGAGGGGCGATTTTTTTCAAACGAGGACTTTTCCCAAAAATTGCAAAGGGGGGGGGGAATTTGGCAAAAGTGGACTTTTTTACTGAAATGTTAACCTTCGTCTCGACAATAAAAGCATGAAAAACCCTAATTTTTGCCTCTTTTTGTCCTTTTCAGCTCTTTTAGTGGTTATGGGGCTTTTTGGACGGATTGCGTAGCAAAATCCGTCTTATGAAATGGCAATGTCTGGATGTATATGTATGTATGTATGTACGTATGTGTGTGTGTCTGGACACGAAAAAGGTAACATTTTGCCATAACTTTTTTCCAGATGAGCTAGAGTACCCAAGCTTAGATATATTGTAGGAGTGGACAAGCCCCTACTAACCACGGAATCCATTCCCCCAGGGTCCTCCCCTGGGTCTGACAGGGGGTGGGGAAATGTCAAAAAAGGTCAACATTTCACAAAAAAGGTAACATTTTGCCATAACTTTTTTTCAGATGAGCTAGAGTACCCAAACTTAGATATATTGTAGGAGGGCACAAGCCCCTACTAACCATGTAATCCATCCCCCAGGGTCCTCCCCTGGGTCTGACAGGGGTGGGGAAATGTCAAAAAAGGTCAACATTTCCCAAAAAAGTCAAATCTTTTTTTCTACATGAGTTAGAGTAGCCAAACTCAATATAATTTTAGTCTATAGACTGAAAGTGTTTAGACCTATGCTTTTGATAAGCTCCTAGGCGACCGCCTAACTGCCCGAAATGGAGTTTTGTTGAGGTTTGGGTCCAACAGTCCACTTAGCTTCAAGTGCCTTGCTTCTTGCGTCAAGTATAGACTATAAATACACAATGTACATATTATTCAACGCCCCAGAGCTGCAGTACCTTAGGGAGAAAAAGCAATCCGTCCATACCGCCATTGGCGGTTTACAGCTTTTTTAAATTTGGGGGGCCCCATGCCCCTCACCTGGTTACAGGCCTGGTTTCGGAAGAAAAAAGGTAAAAATAAATGCCATGCAAATTGTTTTTTTTTTTCAATATTGTATTAAGCTTTATTTAAGCTTTCATTATACAGGGTAGCTCCATCAGTGAAAGAACACTGCTATCCTACAATCTCAGCCAAAATTGTTGGAACACTTTATATGTCTTATTATAAACTGATCCCACTCTCCTCCTGATCAATGTTGAAACATTTTTTCCATGCGCTCTTATGACCACCCAACATTGATTGGTGGGGAAGGGGAAGGGTCAAGTGTTAGGGTTTGTTTCAAGCTTCGCAATAAAAGTTAGTATTTTTCAGTGCGATCTCTATAGCCCATTTAGGCCTTCATTGCATTAGAAAATTACCATGGGTGTTCCAACTACTTTTGGCCGGGATTGTTGGAGGTCTTGCATTTTTAGCTACTTGTAGTTTTTATACCTTTTTGGCCACATTGTAGTCATATTCCTTATTTTTTGGATGACCTGAACGATTTTAAAAGCTATGGATGCAGGGTTTGGCAATTTCCCGGGAAATACTAGTATTTCCCACCTAGGGCGGGAAATACCGGGAAATACTGGTAAATACCGGGAAATACTGGTAAATACCGGGAAATACTGGGAAATACCTGGTCGATACCCGGGAAATACTACAGGATGTAAGTACAATTTGAAGACCTCATGGGGGTTAACCTTTAAAGGGAACAAAACCCTAAATATTCGATCGGCATATGTTTATATACGTATATTGAAGTAAAAACAAAAGTAATTTCAGTCTCGCAAACCTATTCCCTCTAAACATAAAAGTATTAATTCAGTGTTCATAAGTGAATCCATTTTGACTTTGGATGACGTAGCATGTGCCCACCAAAGAGTGCCGCAAAGCAATCATGCAGCAGGCAGGCATTAATATGAAGCACAATAAAAAATCTATGTCTCAGTATGAATGGCGCGGGTATTCAAAACATTCCACGTGCATTTCATTGGCAGGGAAAGCAATTGTTAATAGAGTCAGATGCACATTGCAATTTGATTGTTATGGACCGGATATATTATCGGATTATAAGTCAGTCAAATAGAAAATCATCTACTTCCCGTGAAAAGTGAATGGGCCAATGAATGGCAGAAATACGTTTCAACCAGTTTTTTTTTTTTTTTGCTAATACACCAGTATAGAACTACTAGGCACTGGTTTCAAAGAAATAATTGCTTGCTAGTTATAGCCAATTAGCTGAGCGCAAACGAATGGTCTTTATATAACATCTGAATATTGCTTACCAAAACACATGGAAAATGAGTTTTGAATAGCCGCAATGCACCCGTCACAAGAAAGAGAGACATGCTTTTAGGTGAATGTATTTCATTGTAGGACACCTGTATGACTGCTTCACCGGCACTCTTTTGTGGGCCCGGGCTACGTCACCAAAAGTCAAAATGGATACACCAGTGAACATTGAATTACTACTTTTTTTTTAGAGGGCAATAGGTTTGAGAGACTGAAATTACTTCTATTCGAACGGTCATATATGTATATAACCATATGCTGATCGAATATTTAGGGTTTTGTTCCCCTTTAAATAACTACATTTTACAGTTATAAATGTTGTGGTGATAATCTGGGTATGTTTGAATGGTTTAATTCAAATTCAACTCCACTCCAATAATTGATTATAATAAACCAACAACAAGCATAGTATTTTTTAGATATCAGATGAGGCTACCCTGGGTGTGGGTCTAAACATTTTGACAATCAGAACTTCATTTCTGAGGGGCTCAATTGCTCCAGAGCTCATACAGCTTTCCTCAACAGTCTTTCTGGGGCTCAATAAGTTGAGTTCCTTATTACTTGAAAGGCCTCTGTTTGGCATGCAAGTAAATGAGTCCCTTGTTGTGCAGTCAGACAGCAGGTCACGCTGGCATACTTTATTTTCTTTTTCACATGAAAACAATGGTGCAGCGCTGACCTCCAGTTGGTAGAAAACGTTTGAAACAACTTCGTTTTTGGGCTCGTAATATGTTGTTTCACTTTACAAATATTGCAGAAATGTTGCTAAAAGTCTACTTCATACCTCAGATGGTATAATTATAATTATAATGATATTTTTGGGGTTGAAAATAAGGATGAAAAGTGAAAAAAATCGTGTTTAAATAATGCGTGGTCTTGACAAATTCAGGAGCCCCACATCATTTTAAAGTTGACCAAATCATAAAGGGACATCTTATCTGTAAAAAAAAGTCTGTGCACGTGAAGCTGTATCTGTTTTTGAGAAAGCGAAGACCACGGTTAGTTCATAGATTGCCAGTTTGAACATGAATTCCCCTATACTTTAACATGGCGAAAAACATCACTGATTTGCACTACAGACCTGTGTGGGGAATCAAACAAAGAACAAGGACGCATGTCTTTTGTGTTTGTGCAAATCCATGCCTTCTGGCCTCGTACAACAATTTCTATGGTTATCAATTGTGTCACTGTGACCTCAGGACTGACTGTGTGCACCTAAATGAACACAGGAGTTATAAGCTCTCCTCTTATTTTTTTTATAAATGAAGGCCTTAACAAAAATGACCAGCTTCACTTGGATAAAATTATGAAATGAATGATAGAATTTAGAATAAAAGCTGCCATGCATCCAGCCAGTTCTTGTGCATGTACTTGGGATTTAGCATACATGTGCACTACACTGTCTGCTGGCAAAGTTCATTTCTATACCTGGGCCAATTTAGTGAATATTTTCTATCTGTGGCTATTTAATTTTGTAGTAATTTTGATGTATTAAATAAATGTTGAGAGAAATGATGGATTATATTGAATTGTGCAAGAATCTACAGATCAAAAGACTTGAGTCCAATAGCAAAGTTAGTGATAAAATGAAAACGCCATCAACACCCTCCTATGGATCATTTATTGCATGAAAGTACTTATCTGTGTTTGTTAGTTAATTTTCATGATATTTTAAAGAAAATTAAGTTTAAAAAATGTCACTTTTTGAGTATTTCCCGGTATTTCCCAGTATTTCCCATTTTGGCCAAAATATGCCTGGTGGTATTTACCGGTAAATACCGGTATTTACCGCCCGGTATTTCCCGGGGCGGGAAATACCGGCCAACCCTGTATGGATGCCATGTTCTTTTGGAGGGAACATTACAGACTCAAAATTTAACAAAAATATTGTATGTGACAGAAATGCTTTTGCAATCCTGTTTCATAAGCTTAGGGATATTGTTAGATACCAGGTCAGGTCAGATTTCCCTTGAGGGCCTGCCACTGGTATCCTGGTAACCAGTACTACCTGTCCCAGGGCCGAGTTGTCGGTGGCCAAACCGTCACCCGCATCAGGTTTCTAAGGAAATCTAATGAGGAGGGTAGCTGGGTTACCCTGGTAGAATGAAAAAGAAGATCTACCTACAAGGGTGTCAGCTCTAGAGAGCTAATGGTGGCCATCCAGCACATGCTGCCTTGTATGGTGGGCATGATTGCCCAAAGGCTAGGCCCATCGCCGAAAACTGTGGATTGGCATCAGGAAGGGCATCCGGTCAATAGACCATTTGCACAATCCCCGAAATGCATCTCATTCGGTGCCCATTTCCATCCGGGAACTTGTACCAGAGGTCATGTTTACAAAAAAAATTGTTGTTCGTTCGCGTCACCGAACAGTGCCTAAAATTACAATACAAAGTATCTTTTCACGTGAAGTTAATCTTACAAAAATGTAGAAGAATATTTATGGAACAAAAAACAATCGAGGCACTGGTGTTGAAATTCATGACAAAACGTGATATTTTTTATCGTACTGTGCCCTACTTGTCACCTGACGGACGATTACACAACTATAGTGCAACATCACAGATAGCGTAAGTTTCTGGTATTTTCGTTACGCTCCTAACCGTATGTTTTAGCCGACTTGAGGCTGGTAAAAGTTCCCGGATGGAAATGGGCACCGAATGAGGTGCATTTCGGGGATCGTGCAAATGGTCTATTAGGCCTATATTTTGCTCCAATAAATCCTTACACAACAGTATTGCCAAGTGTGAGGTGAATCCGGCCACCCCCGTTCAGCGAGGACAAAACCAGATTTAAAACTTTGGTTTAACTAACTAAGTTTGAGTCAGCACAATTTTTTGTTGCACATCTTGTAGTGGCAAAGTTGATTTTTCCTAATATTGGGTAAATTGTGCAGGATCAAAACAAAGATGATTTGTTCCCATCGCATCCCCAAAAAATTCCACAAAAGCGGCAAAAGGTCCACTTTTTGCTGAATTTTGGAATAAAAAGGGCAAAAATTTAAGGAAATTTCGACAAGGAAGTCCACTTTTTGGTGATGAGATTAGAAATCTTGCACCCCAAAAAATAAATCCTGCAATCGGGCCTTTCTGATTTGTTGATTTGTATTGTTTTGTTGTCTACAGTAGATGAATAAAATGCCTGAGAATACCACGCTGACCTATAAGGCAATCAAAGATGTACCCCTTCAAATCTTCACAACCTCTTAATGGTGTCTAACCTGATAGCATCATACAGACCCAGAGGTGTATTGAGTCTATCCCACAATGCACCAGTTTTGGGAAATTTCACCTCAATAAGGTCATGTGATCCCACAAAAATCCTATTCATAGCACATAAAAACCCTGGCTTTTACATTTTAGCCCCCACACAAGTACTTTTAAGCAAAGGTAATTTTAAGCAAAATCATGAAATGTCTTGTGGTTCTTAAACTTTTTAGGCACTTTTTATCGCTAAGTACTGAAAAGCGTTTAATACAGTACAGTATTGTATTGCAATGCATTATGGGATTGGTTCAAAACACCCTCTGATACAGACCTTGTGTGTATAGCCCAAGACTGTACATATAATTTCTTGCAACCGAAAAGCAAACCATATTTTCGCATGTGGCATCGTAATTGGAAAGAAGTCCTCCAAAATGTTTTGCAGATGAAATGAGAGAAGTTCAAGGTTTGTAATGATACTAAAATCTCACTTTTGATGGGGTGAGGTGTGGGGTCGAGGCTAAGGATTGGCTGTAGCCCAGGGCTTTAAAGTGACAGGAGAAGATTTTTTGAGGATACAAATTTCTCTCAATTTTCACTGGATCGGTCGTAGACTACCTACCGAGGACGTTTCAAAGGTTTATTGAACAAACAAGTACAAAAGAAAACCACAAACCTTGTTTTGAACTTGCCTGCTATCGCAATCGTCCCATAGAAAACCATGCTTTGACTTTCTGTTGTGCATGACAGAAAGTACTAAATCATCATCTTATTACATAAAGACGGCGTATTCGGCTAATTCACTTCAGGGGTGATCTAATACATTGGTAAGCATTCCTAATATATGTAAAAAAAACCAGGGCTCGACAAAAATTGGGGGCGCTTCTTTCTGGAAATCTCATGCCTCTTTAAGGTAGTTAGATAACTTTGCTGATTAACAAATGGACTTGTCACAGAAGAAATGATCAGATTGCCACAAATACCATGCTCTTGCAACTTCTCACTATGAGCTAGCAAAATCTCAATTCCCTTGGCACAGTTCAGTAGCTTTCATTCACCAATGTATTTAGAAAATATACCCCCTGGGTTTGGGGTATGATATATGATACCCAGATCGCACATGGTCAGTTCATGTCAATGTATGTACAACTACAACCCACTGAACTGTGTCCTTGGTGGATGAGCATATTGTAACTCATAGTGTCTTGGTATCCAGTACTGTAAAACTGTAATTTTTGTGTGTGTAATATTTCGCACTTCAGCAATTTTGAGCATTTTCACTTGTTTTTGTGGGCCGCCAGCTATAGCTGGCAGGACCACTTAGCAATCGTTGTGCGTGTGTGTGTCACTAAATTGTTAAGTTTTTTAAAATTGACCTCAATTGAAAAGTTGAAGTTCAATTGGAACCAAACTTCTGTCATAGGTGCACCATGGGATCCCTCATGTGTTGATGAGGTCAAAGGTCATGTGCTGAGGTCAAAGCTCATGTGAGGTCAAATTGAAAAATAGGCTAAAAATGTAAAATTGACCTTAATTGAAAACTTGAAGTTCAATTGGAACCAAACTTGTATCATAGGTGCACCATGTTATCCCTCATATGCTGATGAGGTCAAAGGTCATATGCCAAGGTCAAAGGTGATGGAGCAGCCCACAGCTTATATTATTTGAATATGGTGAGCGCGAAAGCCGAGAACCGCGAAATTTAGTTAAATTTTTTTCAAGAGCTCCTGCATATAGACTACACACAAAATAAAACATTATTTGCATGCTTTATTCGTGCTTGCTGCAGAAGTGTGTGAAAAGCGCAAACAAATTAATGTAGTGAGAATATCTTAACTTTTACAGAATCCAGGACTAACAATTCCGATTACAATCGTTGGAAATAAGTAGTGGGTTGAACAATCGCCAAAACTTAGCCCCTACCAGGACCTAAAACTATAACCGAGACCCGCCATATTCTCCCGAAACGGGTAACCAAAATTGAGGTCCCAAAAGTATTATAATGACTGAGCATACGCACTTCATTATCCTAGTTTTGGGGTACCAACCATATTTGGTTTACGTTTCGTCATTCCGAAAGTCCTAATGCAAACAACCACGTCGCGCTGTGTATGAGAGAAACGGTACAGCCTTGGGCTATTCGGCCAATACACGCGAATCCCCCTCTTGGTTTATATTCTAGCTCAATGGCCCCTACATAGCTGCAGTCACTAGTGCTGAGATGGTAATGGAGATGGACAGAAAGACCACTGCACATTGTGAAATTTTCACTGTAATGGGGGCGATAGCTCTTGAATCTTTTCAACTGTCATGGGACAGGGCTCCGCGTTCCAGATAAAAAAAATATGAAGTCCTTTGTCCTCTGCGGTAGCCAGGGGATTTACTTCACAATAGCATCAGTTTGATGGTGTCGGTGAATCATGGTGTACTCCATGGTCAATGATATTCAGGGAGAAAATGAGAATTGACATTTAATTAATTTCAAGACAAAAGTGCACCTACTTAGACGTGATAAACACATGTAGCACTGTTTTTTTTTTTGTTCCAGAAGATTTATTTTCAGGAAAATGTACTTCCCAGGGATGCGTCGCCTTTTTCCTCATCCGAGCATCTTTTTTCTTTCTTCCCATGGCCTACCTGTGTTTGTCGAGTGTATGCCTTTAACGTAACTACATGGTGCTGCAATTACAGAAGAGGGATCAACAAAAAACTATAAAATATGGTGTGCAGCTTTTCCCTGGGTGTTTGGGCTATTTAACTGCTTAATCTGGATTAAAATTATTAGGGGATCTAATTTTAAAAACATGTTATGTTTTTGGATGATATCATGGTTGAATACAATTACAAAGCCCTGGAAAATTGATTTAAAATGATTTATGGTGCAAGAACTATTTTCAGAGAGGTGCTAAATTCGGCAGTCATCTTTCAATTCTTACAATGTACACAGGTACACAAAGGAAAATACTGTTTGTGTACATGGATAGAAAATTTACTCCAGAGGGTGTTTTGAATCAGTCCCAGAATGCATTGCAATGTGCCTATACTGTACTCCACATGTTAGTACTTAGGGATAAAAAGTGTCCAAAAAGTTTAAGAACCATAAGATATTTCATAATCATGCTAAAAATTCCCTAAGTACTAGTACCTTGTGGGCTAAAATGAGTGTAAAAGTCAAGGTTTTTGTGTGTTAAGAAAAGGATTTTTGTGGGATCGCATGACGTCATGTCTTGATGTGAAATTTCACAAATCTGGTGCATTGTGGGATTGACTCAATACACCCTCTGCGGTAACTCCTAGCTCAAGTAATCACTCTTGCTGGCCCAACCTTCCCTGTCACCCCACCCTTATACCTCCATCATTTGCTGATGACAAAAATACTACAATCAACATTGGATGGGGAGATGTGGGGGAGAACAGTTTTCCAAAAAATCATTCAAGGTGTTCCTACAATTATTTTCAAGATAGTAGTCTAATTCTGTCCTTTTTCCTTTGCACAGGGCAGGGCAGGGATGTTTTGGGGGGGGGGGGGGGCATGTTGACCCTTTCAGCCCTGGTAGTTTCTGTATTGGTTACTAAGCCTGAGACCAGGCTTGTATGGACTCATTTGAATATTTTTGACTTCATGGAAATGCATAGTTTAAAACATGTTCTTATTACCCCATTTAGACCAGCCCATAAGTCAAATTCAATTGAGTCGTCATCGATTTTACTTCTTCGTGTAAACATGGGCAGTCGTAAACGATACGACTTCCAACGTCAGAATTTGTAAGTTGCTTTTTAGCAACTTATTCTGAGTGAATTTGAATAAGTCATCAAATTTAAATTTTTTGTAGTATAAATTAAACGTTTAATCAATTTTGTGTCTGCTGGGCATAAGGAGTGACCCACATTTGTGCATTTCTGGCTTAAAGGTGCAACGAGAGATTTCACATATCAGGTGTCCCTAAAAAATCGAAAGTACTATTTGTTGCCCACATGTAAAGCTTTCCATAAAAAAATAACCCCATCTGAAAAGGATTAAGCTGAGAAATGTTTCTTTGGTACAAAAATTGTGAAATTTTTAATTTCGTATAGGAGAAAATACAAATTCAGCCTATGTTTTACATTGAAATATTAGCAAATCAGAATCACCCTTTTCTCTCTTTTAAGGTATTTCTGTAGCCAAATACAAGGTAAGAGGTCTATTGAGTGTCTATTCTATATAAAAATACTATTGTGACACACTATTTGGGTGCCTCAAAAATCTCTCGTTGCACCTTTAATTTCAAGCAGTGCCACTGTGCTTGGAAACAACTGTATGAAAGTAGCTTGGTCGACATTCCAAAGAATCCAAAATTCAATGTTGTTGTCTTCACCTCTCTCTAGTTTTATCTTGGTTTTGACAAGTTTTAAGCGTAATTTCAAAGAAAAGCCGATCACGGCCGCCAAGAGCAACCAGAATTTAGCGTTGGTGGTGGTGATTTATGCGCATCATGTTGAAGATCGCGAGAAATCTTCACTGAACCAGAAGTCAAACTTCCTGGTGCATGGTGTATTTGAGCGTCAACAGATTTAACCAATTTTCTGAAAGCAAATTTGGAAATCGCTTTCCATGTAAACACCTACTTCTCAAATTTAATTGAATGCTAATCCTCTCAGTACTCAGAAATAATATCAAGTTCAGTTCCACTTTTCTCTGGTGTAAACGTGGTATAAAACACTGAAAAAATTTGAACTCTGAATGACTCCCAGAGAGCAAAAGTCCATTTGGTTTTCACATTTCAGTGCCTTTAAGTTCACAGACCATGCCTCAATCTACAGATACTTAATAATAGCGGTTAACAATAATAATAATTACACCTTCCTTGTTCATTGACTGGACAGCCAATCTGGCTAAAGATGTTTACCATCAGGCGTACTTCTCGGATCACAGAGTTAAAGGTACTATCAGTGATCCACCCGAAAGAGTTGAAATATTTTAAATTTCCAGGAATAGCTTAAAGTGACAGGAGGAGATTTTTTGAGGATACAAATTTCTCTCAAATTTCACTTGATCGGTTGTAGACCACCTACCGAGAACATTTCGAAGGTTTATTGGACAAACAAGCACGAAAGAAAACCGCAAACCTTGTTTTGAATTGGCCTGCTATCCTAATCGTCCCTATAGGAATTGCACAACAAATTACTAAATCATCATCTTATTACATAAAGATGGCGTATTCAGCTTATTCACTTCAGGTGTGATTTAGTAGATTGGATTGGTAAGCATTCCAAATATGCAAAAAACCTGGGTTAAAAAAAAAATGAGGGTGCTTCTCTCTGAAAATCTCCTCATGTCTTTTTAAAAGTGAAGAATAAGCAGGGCCATATGCAGGTTTTAATTTTTTTGGGGGTGCAGGACTTCGAAAAAGTGGACTTTTTTCCCCCAAAATTGGACCCTTTATGATAAAAGCGGACCTAACCCCCCAAAAAAAAATTGTTGTTTTTTTACTTTTTGAACATTTCACACTAATGTGGACTTTTTTGTCCAAATTTCTGTGAATTTTTGGACCTTTTATCAAAAAATTCAACAAGAAGTGGACCATTTTCCCCTTTTGTGGAATTTGGGGACCCTCCAGGCCTGAGAATAAGTCTGTAGAATTCTCAAGTTATTTTTTCTAGTGAAAAATTGATAGAAAAGGAAGAAAACAGCAGTGCCCAAAAATATGAATCTTCATTGAATTATGTGTTGTGGTCTTTTATTTAGTGTCCATACGGACAATAATGATCCGATTTTGTCCTTATTAGGTTGCTTTTAGGGTATGTTAGGATGGTTAAACTTGTTACAAACATGCAAAAATCTGACTTCTGTTGATTTTTTTTTCTGGTTGAGCAAATCAATGATAGTGCCTTTAACACGTCACTGGTCTTGATGTGCCCGCCCTTTATGGATTTTAGCAGTTGAACTTTTCCTGCCCTAACATCTGGGTTATGCATCTGTTCCACAGTTGTTAAATATAATAAAAATTCCTTTAAAAAGGAAAGGGCGTGTCAAGGGGAAATAGCCATGTAAAAGGTATGGGAAGGGATTAGTAAGATGACATTTTGTGGGAGTTTTTGCAAGTTGACTTATGTGATTTTTTGGACACACTTAGCCGAGGTATACATGAACGTAAATAATTTAACACAGAGTGAATAGGGGGTTCATATCCCTCTATTACATTTACGATTTTTAAATCAAAATACAACATAATACACTTTATTCGGGAAAACAATCAATGCTTTACTTATCCACCACAAAGTTGACCACTGCAGACTCACCAGCAGAACTAGAAGAAGCAATTCTGGATATTTTGCATGCCGACGGACATAAAGTATGTTATAGGATTCGGCACACGTACCAACGTGATCGCTAACATTTTGTTTTAAATAATTATTTTAAAGCCCTTTAAAAATGTAAAGCTCCCACTTTCAGCAACATTGTCACCCAATGACTTCATATTATTTTCTTAAATTTTACCTCTGTCCCACAAAGACTTAAATTTGTCAACATTTTAAAATGTTCACCCACGCCATTGCACTATTTCAATTCATATACAAACTTAGAACATTTGTTACTTCATGACATATTACATATCATTACACCGTATTTTCCTCGTAAATATCACATTCTATTAAAAAGTGTGCGCATAGGTAAAAGGTCACACACAGAGGGGAAATGCACTAGTACTACTAACATGAGATCTGTCTGTCCGACTTTGCGTTTTGAAGCCCCTTGACCTATGGACCTGATGTTTGACATGCAGGTAGAAAACAACAGCCTGAGGTTTATTATCACGGTTTCAGGGTGACCCAAGAAATCAAAAGTCATCTAGAGTTTAATTTGCGTAAAAATGCCGTATACGCAAAACTTAATAAAGGTGGCTGATCCAATCAAATCCAGCCATTCATGTTTCCTAAAAAATGTAAGAACCTTATTATTAAAGGTTGCTGATCCAATCAAAATCCTACCACTAATGTTTCATCGAGGCCTCACTTACATAAAAGCAATTAAATCAATCCAACCTTTGGATAGTGAAAGATTTTGAAAACGTTTTTATTCATAACATCAAAATGAAAACATTCTTAAATGGGCATTTCGTGATCCACAGCATAGTCCCCTTGATTTACCTAAAAGAAATTAATAATTATTTGAAAGAAAGATAATTTTTATATCATCTGAACCGTTGACTCAAGCATTACAAAATAAAGCAATATATCATCTTACTAATATTTTCACATACCAATTCCATGGATATTTCCTCTTGATCCACCCTTTCCTTTTTAAAGGAATTTTTATTTATTATTATTGATATCGCCCACGACTTGCTACATGTGGTGCCCAACGTTTAAGCATCCGTTCATTCAATGCACTCATAACGATTTAAAGACGCTGTTAACCAGCAAATCACTGTAAAATTTCTCAGGAACCTTCGCTGATATTGCCCTGTATTTCTACTCTTTTGAACACTAATATCTTTTTTGTAAATGTACGTTCAGGTTTTCGCTGGGCCTATCTTATTGAGTACATATCCATATGAAGTAAAATTGCACAACATTTCATAAACTATCACACATGTAGATTTTAGAGGATATAATCGGCACGAATATTTTCTGCAACACTGCTATTTGAAAAGTAGGTCAAAACCCAAGCGAATAGAGCGGGTAGCCCGCAGGCTACCCCCGCCCAAAAAGATAAATATCTTCCATGTGATACACTTGATCCAATCTGAGGGACTATTCATATTTTATGAGGGAGGCTGGAAAAATATTGGGGGGGGGGTTGTGTAATTTCTTAATATCTCACAAATAGGGGGTTATGTTATTTTTGTTTCGCCTGCCTTAAGGCAGGAAGACACATAGGGATCACTTTGTCCACTATTGTTTAAGTCCGTTGTTGTCGATGTCTGTTGTTGTTAACCCTTTCCCCGGAGTGTTAACCTTTGCCTGTAATATCTGCATACTTCAATGGATTTAAACCAAAATTAAGTCATAAATGCAACATGGGATCCCTCATTTGTTGGTGAGGTCAAAGGTCACATACCAAGGTCAAAGGTCACATACCAAGGTCAAAGGTCACATGTCAAGGTCATGTGAGGTCAAGTTGTAAGATGTAAAAAATTGACCTCAATTGAAAAGTTGAAGTTCCATTGGAACCAAACGTGAGTCATAGGTGCAACATTGGATCCCACATTTGTTGATGAGGTCAAAGGTCATATGAGGCCAATCATATACAAACAGCGATGGCAGGTGACACATAGAAGAGCTGGGGGTCAAATTGTTGATTGCAATACTGCATTGGCATAGGAAACAATGAATCTGTGGTTATCTGAACATTATTTTCCAACAATACAAACTTTCTGTCTACTTTTCGTATTCCACGTAGCTCCACATGTACTGACCCCAAACGTTTAACCTATACATAAGACATAGGACGCATCAGTACGGCGCTGCATATCTACAAAACCAAAAGTGCTAGAATTTTTGTCGCAAGTCCTACGTTCTTCTAGCATATCTACAATAAATATATATTTTTTCTGAATATTTAAGGGGAAAATAACACCCGCAAGCCTCCATTTACACTTAAAATTTAACAAAAAACATCAGTCGGAAAAGGCGTGCAATTTCGCATTGAATTTCAATTCTACAAGACTTGATTTCGACTTCCAACAGCAAAACCGCGTTATGCCGCTAACGGATCATCGCAGATTTTTTGTCGCAGGTGCTAATCCAAGTTAAAAGTGTATACTTACTGGTTAACCTTTTAATTTTTCATTTAACAATAAGATAAAGCCCGCAAGCCTATTTAAAGCTGAAAATTTTAACCAGGTTTTGTCAGTTTTGAAGTGGAAATTTCTCTGTGTAAGACAGAGCGTTCACTGTGGGGTCAAACAAAAGTCAAGTGAACGGGAACGTCTACACAGAGCTTATCAGAGGAATCGGAATTCAATCCTAATTTCACTGTGTGTAACCGTCTCATATTTTGTCATTTTAACAGTTAAATTGACTTTTGAGGATATTTGGATATATGTATTGCATTATGTGGATAATCTTTCTATTTTGTGACATCTAAAATGCTCTAAATGATGCTGTTAGATTACAAAATCATACTAGAAACACTTCAACCAACTAGACTGTTTTCACTTCGTGGCACCCTGGCACGAGTCCGTGCAAAATGAGGTATATCGTTGTAGTGTCTATTTCGCAATATCTTTAATTTCGTGTTTTTAATTTACAACAAACTATTAGGAATTTAACAATGACAGAAAAATATTTGCTTACAATTAAATTGTTAATATACATTATAACTTTGACAATTCGAAAGAATCGCTAAATTGTCTTCAATTAGCGTAAAACCGATCAATCAAACATTACAGTAAACGATGTATGGGGACGTGCGCGGTAATTGGAACGGTGTGCATGCACGAAAGGTCGTGTTGCCTTCTCACACAGTAGATAGTTTGAATTGAAACTAAAACTTTATGCATAGAATTCAAATACCGTAATTTACCAATTTGTTTTGGGGCTAATATATAGGCCTACATAGTTGGTCGCTCGGATAAGTACCAAGATTGCGCACCCCTGGGAAGTACATAATTCTAAAATGATAAAAAATCATTCTATGTGTGTTCTCACGTCTAGTATGTGCACATTTTCTAGAAAATAAATTAAAAGTCATCTCGATTTTTGCCTTGAATATCAGTGACCAACGGAGGTACACCATGATTCATCGACTCCAGCATTGGCGCTATTGAGAAGTAAATCTATTCGGTATGCACTGCCGGACCAAGCACTTCAGATTCCTTTTTTTATCTGCAACTGCAGAGCCATTGTTATTTTCCATGCAGCTAAAAATATTTCATGTGTTATATCACCACCCTAATTTAGATTTAATTTCAAAGTAGGTGTGGGTGTGTTGAAAACATGCAAGTCTTTGATGCTAGTAGCTAAAAAAATTGGCCTTCGTCATTATGACTTTTTCATTTTTGTTGAAGAGGTATGGTCCTAATCTTCCTAAAAAAAATCCAGTTTTGAAATAACCAGTCGCTTTATAGCTGAGAAAATGACGTTTGGTCATTTTGGTGAGCGGTCATGTGCAAGTCTACGGGGAGTTATTTAGTGATGTGTTTCCATTATTAACTTAGAAAAAATCTGAATTTGGATTTATGATATATCTGAGAGGTAAGAATATAGGTGTGTGTGGGGGGGGGAGGTCAACCTGAGTTTGTTAATGCTGAGATAATGTCAATTCTTGAAATGACATGATGGCATATTACCTTTTCTTTCAGCATAGGAATTGTACATCTTTCCATTATGGGGCAATCTACACGGAGCGCAGATCCAGATCTGATGCGCATCACTGAGATCCAGATCTGAGATCCAGATCACAGGAGACCGTATAAGAACTCTACACAGCGCAGTGAGTACGAAAGTACGGCGACCTTTCGAAGCGTAAAGTGTACAAATGCTACGCGTAATCTTGGTGATCGAAGAATACTTTACGCATAACCTAAATGTACGCGCTTAAAGTGCAGCGACACTAACCAAGCGTGTACACACCATGTACGCGTTGCAGATCTGGATCAAGTTTGGTCATTGCCATGTAGATGCAAACTGGTCTACGAGGAAACGGCTTGATCTGGATCCGATCTGGATCTGCGCTGCCGTGTAGATTGCCCCTATGACTTTTACTAACTCACACAAAAAAGAATTCAACATTCATGGTGACTAGTCTCTTACACAAATGTATTGTGGATACTCCCATGCTATTATTTGAAGTGGCACAAAAGTGCTATATGTGTCAGAGTTTGCACAGAATTATAATGAATATATGGCCATGGTGGCGGCTGAAATAAAGACGGCAATCAAATGCAAATTTGATTGATCTTCTGTTTGATGTGTAAAGCTTCAAAACTATACGATGCTCCATGTTTCCTTTTTTTGTAACAGATGGAAAATGCCGCCTTACATCACAATTTTAATTACTTTAATTAATAGTAATTATTTCTTTTCTTTCTGCTTTTTTTTCCCAGTGTGCTGGTTGTGATTGTTCCTGCCAAACCCCTGAGTGTCACAACATAGACTGCATATGCTTCAAGATAGCTCTACATAATTAGCGTAATTATAGTCGCTCACAACCCAGCGAGGGGGTCACAGTGATGCATACAGCCAGTTTCTTAGAACTCCATGTGTCTCTAGTGCATTTACTATAAGATGAAACATGACCTTTGATAAAGTACACTGAGATAACACTAGAAAAGACAAAGGTCATAATGCAACCTTAGGGTAAAATACTGTAGTAGTTGTAATGTATTTTGCCATAACTTGCTGTGTCTCTTCTGACAAAATGTGTAAAATATAAGTGGCAGAAGAATGGGGTTTGTTTGCTCGTATCCACAAGTCATTGGTAATGGCTTTGTGGTGGTGTTAGGATTTGTTCAGCAAGTGTGCTTATCCGGGGCCGCGTGTATCCATGATACGGACGCTCCTAACATGGCCCGCTATTTGAGGCTGGGGCGGATTGGGAACAATCAGGGGTTTACACCCTACTCTTATTCGACACTGACTGCGATGTACATGTACAGTTGTGGCTCTCTGTACACGGGACCGACGGCTTAACATCCCCACCGAAGGACGGGATGCTTTCATGATTCATTTGCCCAATTCCAAGTGAACCATGGAGGAGAGCGGTATTCTGTATTTAATCAATAGCTGGTATACAGATCAAATCCAGAATTGATAGTACCCGAATAAATCCCAGCAAGTGCCACGACCCCACCGGGATTCGAACCCGGGAATTTTGATTGTAAATTTGCGCCAGAGGCAAGCACCCTAACCGCTAGGCCACGCTCTCCCACAAAGAATGGGGTCATGTTCTTCTACATTACCTTATCAGGGTACAGTGCTGTAGCAGTATGGTAGATTTCTAGATCTTTGACAAAATTTGTTACAATGAAGTCATGGTAATCGTGACATTTTGAGCTATCTGCCAAACATGTGAGGGTTGAGGGCCTATCTGTGCTCAGGAAATGGATTAGGAGAACCCAGGGGATGAATTTAGTATTCTGCCACCACTTAAAATTCGGCACCTTTAACATGCGGTTTATTCCGTTAACGTTGCCGAATTCGTAGCCTGTGGCAGAATACTAAATTCTTTCCGAACCCAGACTCACAGAATGCACCACTTCTCTGGACTTATGAGCCCCAAATCCACAATGTGCCTTTACCATTAAAGCAATAATGATTTATTTCTGGAGAAACTTGAATGTGCTGCTCTCATTTTGGTCTTCCATCCAAAAAAGTCACCGATTTCACTTTTTTTAAATCCAAAAGAGCTACACAACAGACGAAGAACTTTAAGGACAATTCATGTTTACCTGTAGAGCAGGGCTAATTAAGATGAGGCATCCCTGATTTGAATTACAAAAGTTGTTATTTGAAGACGTATAGATCATTTACAAATAAACTATTTGGAGGGCTTTTTGTTTGTTAAAAACAAATCCAGATTGCCAACATCTCAACATTCGAAAGCGTTAACGGCGGTGTGTGTCATATGAAATATAGTGTTGTTGCTTTAATTAACGTTTTCAAAATGGACATAAATATTGATTCATTTTTGGCCTCCACAACCATGTTGCGGAGGGACTATGTGATCATGCAGATGGATGGATGCCCGCTTGGATGCCCCTTGCCCAGATGCCCCCTTCCCGGATGCCTGGATGGCTACATAGAACATTCATTAATCCATTTTATATAACACCTAAATAGATCCTTGTCATTTGATTGGAGGATTATCGGTCACATGTCATTAAATTAATGATATATTGCATGCTTACGTCTCATACTGTGCATTTTTGTTCCATTTGGCGTGCATTTTTGTTCCATACGTTTCGTTCCATTGCATGCCTCGTGCGTCTTCACAAAACGCGGGTCACCTAATGCACGCACCTATACGGAACTTTGCCGCGACTATGATGCTATTATGATCAGCGTTGATTGCGGTGCAGCAGCGAGTCCTCGGAACTTGCGGTCTTTGTGTGAGTGAACAATGGAAGCACGATCTTGTTGTTTCTACTGGCAAACTTATGTTTTCAGCAGGATCTACATGGAATTCCCGGCCATGGAGGTTTCTTCAGACCAAGTTAGTTTAATGCAGTGACTATAGTAGAAGGTAAATTAAAGTCAACATTTAGGCCTAGCCCTGCAGAGCTAGGCCCTGGGTCCGTAGCAACTTGCTACTTGACAGCGGCACAGCCCAGGCATGCCACTTGCCAGGCTAGGCTAGGCTTAGCCTTTAGCGTAGTCAAACTATAAAGTCTGAGCTTTAATAGAATGACAAGGATCTACTTAGATGTTTCATAAAACAAATAATGAATGTTTTTCATTCGTGCAATGGAAAGAACGCCTCGTTGAATGGAACATTTCATCTTTCAACTCATGAAAATATTCTTACCATTGCACTCATAAACATTCATTATTTGTATACTTTAGACTAAACCGAAGGGTCAGTGGACTTCTAATGTAGCACTGCGACACCACATGATGAGGTCATGTGCAGTACACTTTTTGGACAGGTTATGAATATTAATGAGCTCATTTTCATATTTTCAATAAATTGTGATTAAACCACAGTTGTGGGGACCATATGAATTATGCTCGACATAATTTTTGTTTAATTAGCAAAGCTGTTTTCCAGAAGATTAAGGAAAAATGGGAAGATATGTGCATGTCACAGGTGCATGATCGGAAATGAATCACTTGTTGTAAAATGTTGATTTTGAGAAGTAAAGGTATGATTTTGGGAAAACCGGTACCTATTTAAGACGAATTGAACCCAAGTCGATACCATTATTTTAAGGGAGAACGAGGCGGAGGCCGAGTTATTCCGCAAAAATAATGTTGTCGCCGGGTTCAATTCGTCGTAAAGATAGACCGGTTCCCAAAATCTACCTTTATTCTCATCTTAAACAGCTTTATCATTTAAGGTATTCTTTAACCCAATTCGCAAGCTTTACGGCTTAAATAACAACAAGAAAGTAATGACTACACCCAGGGACAACAATCAAACAACCCGGTGAACGCAACGAGAAGCAACGTTGGCAGGCGCGCGCGAACGTAGCAAAACGCGGTAGCACGCGAGCGCTTCAACCAAAATATAACGTCAATACACAGCGCGTACTACTGGGTTCAATAAACGATTGAAACCCGGGCATCAGCCAAATTGCTTACATTTTCACAGCTGTTTAAGAATTTGATTTTGAGTTTGCTGGCAAAAATGTGTCCAAATATTACTTGTACAAAATAGAGTAGGCCTGTAAATTAGAAAATGTTCTACTTAACTTAGCAGATTGTATGTTAGCAGTGTGTATATGACTCCATTTGTGGGCCGCCATCTATAGCCTGGAGGACCACTTAGGCAATCCGTTGTGCGTGTGTCTGTGTGGATGTATGTGTGTGTGTGTTGTGTCCCTCAATTGTTAGTTTTTTTAAAATTGAACGCTCAATTGAAAGTTGAAGTTCAATTGGAATTAAACTTGTGTCATAGGTTGGCACCATGGGATCCAGCTCATATGTTGATGATGTCAAAGTTCATAGGAGTGGCCACAGCTTTTATTCTTGAATATAGTGAGCGCGAAAGTTCTTAATGTACTCTGCCAAACTGTGCCATATTGCACACATTTTTAGTCCAATAGGCTGGTCATATGCAAAGTTGCTTTATTTTCAGTTATAAAGAGGGTGGAAAAGTGTTCCGAAAATATGCATTATCTATCCCAAATTTCAAGTTGTTTTTAGAACAAAGTAGATTTTTCGATAGCCCAAAGTCCAAACCCGCATGCATCAAGGTGTTGCTTAGGAATTACCTATTCCTTGTAATGGTAAAATTTATTTTTAACCTTATAAATATTCATGAATAATAGGCATAAGTCCTTTCATTTCATTTGTTAATTGCCGCTGGACACAGTGATGATATATTGAGCTATCTGTTGGAATTTAGCTTATTTACCGTACGGTATTTTTTATACTACTTTCCCTACATCACGTACCCAAGCAAAAGTTAGCCATGTTTGCGTTAAGTCACGCATTTAAGTTAATTAACGGTTCTCAAAGGAAGTTGCTCCGTTTTTAACAACAACTAACAAACATGGCCGCCGCCAGTAGCGGTCAGCGTCTTTGGACGACGAAAATGCTGCGTTAATACAATAAGATCACCAAACACGCGATTTGTCGTCCTCAAGGCTGTGAATGTTTTTTTTTTCAGTGTCGGAAAAAGGAAGTTCTCTTGTGGAAGTTGAAGTGCTAAATTGTGCCGACTTGGACGAGCTGGTTGGGTGGCGATGTGGCAGGTTGTAAAACGGATGGCGTTTTTAAAAGCCAAGTTTCCAGTCCACACAATATGGTTAAAATTCGTATGCCCATTATCTCATACATTTATTACGGTGTAATAAAACACATACTACACTCTATGTCGGGAAAATAGTGCAACTATTTCCCTCGGTACTGGCTAGGCCTCCACCCTCCCTTCGGTTTGGGGTGGTAGGCCTGAGTCCATACCTCGGGAAAATAGATTTGCCACTTTTCCCCTCCAACCATGTAGTATTTGTATACTAATCCAAAGTGGTAATCCATGTATTTTTCATTTCATAAAACAAACTACAAACCACACCGAAATTTAATGTCCACATCAAATGAAAGCCCAATTCCGTGGCGAAATAAAGTTCCCTTTTCTTACAAGAGGACATTGTGGGAGTAAATATGGTACAAGCTACATTGTGGGCGTTTTTTGGGTCATTATGGGAGTACGCCCACACTAAATCTCTGCCAAATGCTGTTTTTTGGCTTCTAAAGTGGGTGGGTAGGTATAGGTCTAAGCTATGGGTGCCCACAGCGTTTACACATGGATTTTGTATATTGCTTGGGAGGGGTGTAAAACTAACACCAAAATAATCCCACAGTGTAATGAATATACCTACAATACCCTCACAATGCATGTATGTACCGAATTATATCCCTCCTACACAAAACACACAACTTTGTGGGGGTATTCCCACAATGTACCTCTTGTCGGTATGTGTGGTACGTGAAAGTGTGTATTTTGAAAAAGCTGTGTTTACGTAAAAATAACCTTTCAACACTTTTTCACAGGCCTGGAAAACGAGCACCGCCAATTCCAAAAACTAACAAAATTTTTGGGCCCACATCTATTAAAAAATATTACCTCTTACAGTAATGCCCCCCCCTCTGCAACATTTTCAAATCCTATCAGCTTTGTCCACCTACACATACGGTGAAACAACAAAGCACAACATAGTATAGGGAGTAACATTTCTAATAGCTGGTTGAGTCTTGGCTGTTACAAAATCAAAATTTTTGTATTTTTAAGTGTCAACGGGAGGATTTTTTTGAGGTATAAGTTCTATCAAATTGGACTTGATCGGTTGTAGCCCACCCGAGAAATGTTTATTGGACCCAACGCACAAAAGGAAACTGCCAAACCTTGTTTTGAAATTGCCTGCTATTCTATCATCCCTAAGGCACCATGCTTTGAATTTCTGTCAGCTGACAGAAAATTACTAACTCATCAATCTTATTGCATAAAGACTGTGTATTCCGGCTTATTCACTTCAGGTGTGGATATAATTACATGTAACCATTCCAATATGTAAAAAAGAACCTGGGTTGGAAAAAAATTGAGGTGCACTTCTCTCTGGAAATCTCCTCACTGTCTCTTTAAGTGGAATGGCTTTCTCCGAATACATTCATCTTTGTGTACATGGAACTTTACCTAGTCTAGGAATTAATCTTTCATTTGATGTTCAGAAATGCTGTTGTGGGTTTTGTTATCAAGGTGAGAGCAGTTTCTTTCTTAATGGATTTTCCAATCATTTTTGGTACTAAATTATGTTTTGAAAATATGATTGTAATTATTGAGTGTGCACGCTGTAACTTAATTGAAACAAACCTTTCTAGACGTGTTTTGATATTCTGCTCAGTAAAACCGTGATTTTTGTAAAAGCATGTTTTCAACCTGACATCAAATAACTTGGTAATGGTTATGAACAGAAATCAGTTTAGACAGCTCCCGTGAGCAGGGCGGCGCAAGGGGGTGGCAGGGGGCAGCCCCCCCTGATTTTTTTTCAAAATTTAGGGACAACGGGTTTTACTCAATAAATTTCGTCAAAATTGGGGGGGTTTTACCAAATAGTTCATGTGTACTGCTTCGCCCCATGATGTTTTGCCCCTCGATGATTTTACCCCTGCGGCCGCCCCTGTCCGGAGGGTGACTGGCCGATTTCCCCCTGTTTCCATTGACAGTTGCGTCATGTATGTCCTTGAGTAACATGCTCACCCTTACCCCTTCAAGAGTGGGTCAAAGTCATCTAGAGTCCTTATAGGTCATATCTCCAAAATGGTCAGAGTTTATCAAATGCTTTCTGTGTTTTCCACTGTTTGCTTCAATTTTCATGACACTGGATACCATGGTCCTTGGGTAGTGTCACATGTTTGGTGACCTCAATAGTACCTGTGACCTTTGTCCCCATTTCATCAATCGTGACGGCGGACGACACATGCGTTTCGGTGACCGCTGTATTATCTAGCTTTAATAATTACAATACAAGCTCAGTAAGAGGTAATGCAAAATCCTAGCTCCTTGGCTATTATATGAATGCATTCCACCACACAAAAAGGTAAATTGAGTACATGACCCTCTTTTTGGTTCTGAAAAGGTCAGGATTAACATATATGTTTTATGGAGCAGTACATATATATTTTGGATCAGAGAAGATCAGAAAATCCTAACTCTAAAACTCAAATTCAGTTCCGGTTGAGCTTAAAAGGGTGTGTGAATAATAGCCTATTGTTGAGATAATGCTTTAATGGTTATGCGTAGTGCATGTCAAAGCTTACAATTTTGAGACTGTATGTATGTGGTCGCGCATGACATAATTGGGGCTAATCTCATAATCTGCTAGGATTTGAAATTTCACGCAATTGATCATAAACTCAATAATATACCCATTCAGGAAGAGGAAGTGAGAATTCGTCCTATGTATAGTACCAGAAATTTTTTAACAAGTCGTACAGGAGCGTACCGAGCGAGGCAATCGAATCAGGGAGCAAAATTGGCAGTTGCTTATGGTACCACTCCAGTGCTAAAACTGATCAAAAGTGGGAGTTAGCATAACAGACCTTTTCATGACCAAGTTACGCAGTGCTTTGGACAACTTGGTCCACTCAGGCATGACAGATATGCCATAGATTTTACCTGACTTTCGGGGAACGGATCTTTTTTTTATGCCTATGTCAATCCAAGAGGTGTATTGAGTCAATCCCACATGCACCAGTGTTGGTGGAAATTCACCTCATGGGTCATGTGATCCCCACAAAAATTTTTCTTAACAACTTTTACACCCTTTTTTGCCCCCAAATGCCAGTGCTTGGGTCATTATTAGCATGGTAATGAATGTCTTTTGGTTTCTGAACTTCTTGAACACCTATGTTGTTTGGCGTAACAGAGAAATATCAGGTCTGGTCGTTCGGGTAAATTTACAAATTTTTTTTTTTTTTTAATTTTTTATATCTTCTCAATTTTTTACTTAAATGAATACAGATGCCTAACTATTGAAAGTTTTTTTCAATGACATGGCAAAGATCTTTTTATGTTCTTTTTTTTTGTCTTTGTGTTGGTAAAAAAAATATTTGGATAAAATATGGGTCGGCGGCAGATAAATTTTTTTTTTTATTTTGTGCTAGATTGCATACATAACTTTTTGAGTCGGCAGGTGTTTTAGGTCGGTCGGGTTACGCAAAACAAACCATTTTTTATGCTAATGAACAGGGATCTGATGTCTCTACTTATAGATGTAGATACTTTCTTCATGATGTAAAAGCACTTTTTTAACAAATGTCTTTTGTATGTGTGTTTTTTTTTTTTATCCATAATGTTTTTGCCAAAAATGGGTATTTTCTATTATATCATCATTTTTTTTTATCAAAAAAAAGCCAATCATAGTTTGGTCAGTGCAATAGAAGGGGCATGATCCAGGCAATTTTCAATGGGGGCCGCGTCCCTTTCGCTTTAAAATTTTCCGGCTCCCTTCACTCAATTCAACCCTCCAAGTACCCCCACCCCTTTTTTTTCACTCTGTTCAAAATTCGGAAGGGGGAGGGAGTGCAGACGCCTATATTTTTCATTTTTTTTAAGCACATAGCAGCAACACACAACCGAAGAGTACCCCCTGATCTTCAGATTTCAAACCACAAATTGGGTCTAAATTTTATAATAAATCAAGTCGGCAAGGGCTCCCACAAAGGTCAATTTTCTAGATACACAGGGCACCCTCCGCTCCCTGTCCGGCAAATGCATTTCTACTCTCAGGCACCCGGCGCCCTTTGCTTCTGCAAAAATATCCCCGCCCCTAGACAGTTTTTTTAACCAAAAATGTTATAAGCCCTCTGAGCACAGTTTAGAGTAAGGTTGGTAAGGGCATTAAAAAACAAGTTTGTTTCCATTAGCTGTTCACATTTTGATTTTTGAGCCATTTTTCCACTTCGTTGTTTTTGATTTACTGAGAAAATTTGCAATTTTTTAAGACAAAAAATGCCTTTGTTAAAAAATTTCATTATGTAAAATATGGGGTCCCAAATCATTATTTTTTTTATAAACTAATTGACAGTCAAATATGATTTGCAATTGTTTTGACTTACCATTTGGCCAATTTGAGAAAATCCTTTTCACAAAATAAAACACATTTTGTATTTAGGTTTTTGGACTACGGACTGGAAACAAACTTGATTTCTTTTTGGCCTAATACTCTCATCTTTTTAAATTAGTGACTGTAATTATATTTTGTATATATATTTCTTGTTAATTTATTATATAATTTGTGAAATCTCTCTTGTAAAGTTTGTTTTTATATTGTGACTTTGTATTGTTTGATGGCCTGCTTGTCACTGAAGTTGTTTACCCTCAATAAAGATAGAAATACTTTGACTTCTTTACAATGTATTTTTGGATGAAATAACATCCTGTGCAGTGGGCAGTGTTTTTTTGTGCCGCTTCTTAAAGGCAGGAAGACACATAGGGATTACTTTGTCCACTGTTATTGTTGTGTCACTGTTGTTGTGTCACTGTTGGGTTGTTATGTTGCATTTACCTGTAATATTCGCATACTTTGATGGATTTAAACCAAACTTGAGTCATATATGCAACATGGGATCCTTCATTTGTTGATCAAGTCAAATATCACATACTAAGGTCAAAGGTCAGGTGAGGTCAAGTTGTAAGATAATTTGACCTCAATTGAAAAGTTGAAGTTCAATTGGAACCAAACTTGGTTTATGGCGATTACATGCAAACTCTCATTGAGGTCAAAGGTCACATCAAGGTCAAATGTCATATGAGGCCTCTCATTTACAAACCAAACCGCAAGGGCAGGCGACACAAGCGGTCTGAGGACCGATGTATTTTTTTTATTAAATGCCGACTACAGCTTAAAGGTCCCAGGAAATACAAATAGAATTGATGTGGTTTGTATCAAGTCTACTAGGAAGAACCAGAAAGCATTCAATATTTGGGTTGATGATGACATCATTTGTGGTGCCATTGATTTTTCAGGGAGTAATAGAAAATTCCAGGTGACTGGGGTGAATCTTTCATGACACTGACTGGAAAATCAATAGTTTCACAAATGATGTCACTGGTTGGTGTATTCTTTTTCTGGCCCGTTTATTACGATGGAATGTCCAACAAAGTTTTGGAGTAGGTTGTCATTCTCCATTTCCTGGGACCTTCTAACACAATGAATGTAAGTGACTCGGGAAGGTAATAGCAGGCCCGCCATTTTAAGTTTCTTGACAGTGGCTGTTTGTGGTTTTATTTGATTGTTACAATGTGAGACACGGAGCCTGAATAATTTGCTGTCGGAAAATTGCGAAAAAGTTAGGCCATAGTGCTATGATAGCAGTCTTCCGTATCTTGTATGATGATCCGGTGACTGGCACCATTAAAAAGAGACAGAAAGTTGCTTAACAATAGCGTATTCTATCTGTTGTATCCAATTGCTTACAAGCGACAACACACAAAAAATGTGACGTTTTTTTTTTTTTTTTTATAGCAGGGTGGCAAGGTTGCAAAATCAGGGGTCCTCACTCTTCCTCACCCCTTCCTCCTCTCTCCCTTCTGAAATACAGCCCAAAAGTGAGACTTACTGAGTGATGGTAAATAAGTTGAAGAATCTTACTTAACAGGGCAATCACTAGAGCGGGTAGGGGGACAAGGACCCCGCCCCGGGCCTGGAGGTTCTATACACGTCCTAGATCAGGGCAATTTTAAAACAACATACGTTTGTATAATGCCATGATGTGGGAATATGGGATTCAAAGCACCCGGTGATGATAAATTGGACGATTTAGATATTGGGACTGACTTGCGTCTCCCCCAAGTATTGTTTTGAAAAATCAACCAATAATGGGATGAATCAATCCCAATTTTATACCCAGTGAATTAACATGTACTAGTCTTCTGAACTCCACAGAGAATCGTGACACTTTGTATTTCATTGGCATAAAAAAAAATTGTTGGCTATTATTCCCAACAAATTTGCTCCCCACTCAAAAATTTCCTTTAGGCCTACATTTAGATTTAGGATCCCAGAGGGTGTGTTGAGGATCAATCCCACAATGCAACATTGTTGGGAAATTCCACACAATAAGGCATGTCTCCAAAACTCTTATTCTTAACAATAAAAAACCATGAAAAGCCATGCCACATTTTAGCCCACAAAGCATTTAGTACAAGTTAGGGAATTTTTAGCAACCAGAATATGAAATGTCTTGTGTTCTTAAAATTTTAGGATACTTTTATCCATAAGTGACGACATATATTAGTACAGTACAGTATAGGTACATTGACCAAATGCATTATTAAGATTGATTAAAACACCTCTAGTAGGATCCAGTAAAATCCCATTTAATCTAATCACTGGAATGGGCAAGCAGATATGAAATGTGGATGTGTGTGCGAATGCTTGCATGCGTGTGTGCGTGCATAGTAGAGCCATCGGTGAAGCGCCAGTGGGGGGGGGGTGAATGTACTAGTAGTAAATATAATACAGGGGATATGCTGCTTTACTTGTCTGATATTTCTTCATGACCATGTGTCCCGTTAAGTTATATTCAAACAGAATTTGAACCTCATTAAGCACGATCAGTGGGTTTCCAGAATCGCGTTTTATTTGTTATTGTTTGTATGTGTCAGGTATGTAGTGTCTACTATGACAGAAAATAGAGTTAAAAGCCTGCCATATTTTGGTGTCAGTGGTAGATATTCTATTGTCACAGGGCAGGAGATATCAATTTGAAGGGGCATTGTGCAAAACCATGGCCTGGCCCATTGGCCAGTTGGCCTGAAATAAAAACTGAAGCCAATAATGCAGTACCTTGCCGCGTGCTGGATTCCAGTAATGTAGCTAAAAAAATGGCCCACTATGAACATGCTGTGTTACCTTTTACTTTATAATCACTGTGAGATTCTTGCATATTCATGATGGGCATTTCTCTCCTCAAATGCACTATCAGTGATTTGCATAAATCAGAAAAATCACAATAAATTATCAAAATCAGATTGTTCCTTTTGTAACAAGGGCGGGCCGATAGGTATCCTAACATACCCTGCAAGTGATGGGATCAAATGCAACCGAATAAGGACAAATCGGATAATTTGGTTCATTACTGAACCGCTTCCATCTAATCTGCTTGAGGAAGATTCTCAGGATTCGGTGGCAGACAAGATCCAAACACACAAGTTCGCACTTGCTCCAAATGATGAATATCCATACCATGCTGATGAGATATCAACTCGGACGGTCCGGTCATATGTCAGACGGGAGGATTATCGTATTCCAAAACAAATCTTCTTTAGCCAAAATAAAGTCTGGAAACGGTCAACTTGTGATCCTAAAGAAATGCTACAAGACACTTTGAAAGCTTCTCTCAAAGTGCTTGATGTTGATTTCAGAGAACTTAGAAATGCAAGCTCAGAAACGTGACTCATGGCATGCAACCATTCCCAATGGTGCAGTGACCTATGAGGCTAAAAGGACCCACAAGCAGAGTGAACGACAGCAAAGAAAAGTCTAGGGACTAGAACTGCAGTAGCACAACATCAACTGCTAACCCCTCATCACGGTTGTCTGCATCCAATGTATCAATCTTTTCCATGCCTTTCAAATTGGTCTTTTAGCACATGCGTACTCACACTTCAGTCATTTAGTGTTGTCATTGGTCATCATCTTTTAAGATGGACGAATTCTTTAGGACCTGTCCATTATAATAGGCGCCCGTGCGCCAAATCGGCCGCCAACATAGGATTTTCGCCCTTGATGCTCTAAAGTATAAAGGGAAAACATAAGAATTTCAGATGTATTTGGCCCTCAAGTAGGGAACGTTCAAAACATGTTCGGCAGTATCTGGCCCTTCAGCTCAATATCCAGGCTAATATATTTAGACAGCAGTGGTGTAACATGGACAGGGGGGGGCAGAGATTGCCCCCCACTGACGACTTTGGCCGCCGGAAAAAAATTGCAACAATCATGCTAATCAGTCGTTTTTAGCCATCTGACGGTAAAAATGGGCCTTTTGACCCCCTGAGAGCGGACAAATTTCCCAAGGATGGGAATTTGCACCCTCAGAGCCGGGCCAGGTCTGTTACGCCATGTTAAATGAGAACCCATGGTATGGACACTTACTTACAACATGTATTGAATGGAGAATTCATATCTTTGAACGCATGCTGTTTTATTCCTGTCATTATTGCTGTCATTTTTCAGTCGGAAAAGATACATTGTGAGAGTCTTCAGCCTTCATAACTTTTAAGCTATCCTGCAAATTTCAAATATTTTCACTATTTTGGGTGGATAAGACGGTTGACTCTATGTGACATGTTTGGGTTTTTTTCAGGCCCAGTCAATGCAGACAGTTGGACAATAGGTTCTGCCTTCTATGAACTCAATTTTGATCAGTATCACAAATCAACATGTGAATGTGCTGTCTGTACTTTGTAATGTAAATATTTAACTCGAAACAAGTGGAATTATTCTTTCTTTGATGTTAATTGCAAGTCAGGAATTGCCCCAAATTTTGAACCAAAGGCCAAGTGCTGTCAAGATAGGTCTGTTAACCCAAAAGGGACTATATACTAACCAATTTGGTTATTTTTTTGAATAAGTTCATTGGAATTGTGGTGAAAAATTAAAGGTGCAACGAGAGATTTCAAATAACAGGTGTCCCACCCCCCACCCTCACTAAAAAATAGAAAAATTTGATTTTGCAATGAGTGTAAAGATTCATCTAAAATATCCATCTGAAAGGATTAAGATGAGAACGGTTTCTTGGTACAAATTGTGAAATTTCTAATCGTATAGGAGCAAATACGAAATTCAGCTATGTTTTCTATTGAAATATAAGATATACAAATCACCTTTTGTTTCTCATTTTAAGTTATTTTCTGTAGCCACATAAAAGGTAGGGAATCTATTTGCATGTCTAATCTAATGTAATCACTATGTTACAGAAAAATATGGACGACTTGAAATGTCTCGTTGCACCTGTAATATATAGATTCCTTGTGATCCATTCCCAAATGAGTTTAAAACGGATTGTGTTTTTACTCACATTGTGACGTTTCGTACCAATGATGGTAGCTTCTTCAGCCTGAGACCGGGTCAACGAGGCTTTTTTTGTAGTTATACAATAGTAATACAGTAGTACTACAATAACGGCTGCGTGTGACCGCAACTTAAGACGATATGTCGTCGTTGTACCATATAACTTAACGATGATAATTTCCATCGTTGGGCGCTTCTACCATGGTATGTCGAATTTAGGGGCAAAATCGCTGTGTGACTGCATTTTGTAGTTTACTACCATGCTTACGCAAGGAACCGTGTTGTTGACCTCGTGCTAGTGTGATCCAGAAATGTTACTACATGATACAATAATCTCACCGTGTGACCGGGACCGCGTATAATATTACAGTAGTCCACAATAGCGAAATTACGAACACACCGACGAAATACCTTGACGTGTGACCGCGGTCTGAGAGACTGACTTTGACTAACTTGGTGATTTTAGGATTATAACAACGGTTTAGTGCAAGAAGGCACCATAGGCAATAGCTGCCATTGTCAATGTTTTCTTATTAAATGTTATACCAGCCAAATATTAACACATGGCAGCTTTGCAGTTGGGGCTTTTGCCCTAAACCTTCGATAAGATGTAGGTAGCAAAATTCAGAGACACAAAAAAGCTAAAAAGTTCCATACAGATATGTAGAAGGTCTATTTTGATTGGTTACATCATAGTTTATATCATGTAATGAGGCCAATCAGAAATATTGTAACAAAGGTTAGTACGCATGTGCAAAGGGGGGCCACCAGAGTTGGTTTCTATTGGGGGGAAAAACTAGTATTCGCCACTACATACAACAACATGCAGTTTATTCATGAGGCGCCGGAATTTCATGGGTAGTGGCACAGTTATAAAATTCTTTCCAAGTATGCATTCACAAGAATCACATTATTAAAGCCTACAGTTAGCGTCAGCACTTGTACATGTTTATTTACCATCCATTCGGGGAGGGGGATTATTCTTGTGACCTTCCCTCCACTCAGAAGATCTTACACATGTTACTGAACAAAGTTTGTAGACCTTGGGGGTAAAGGTTATATAAAGTGGGTTATAGCATGCATCCTTGTAAATAGGACATGGGATTTTGTTCAGAGGGGGTTGGCGGGGCATAGATTGGTTCCAAGGCATAGATCGTTTCCAACGAAATTTCTCATGCGCATATTCATATTAGTCTATACGGCTGAAACTGGCATGACGATGGACGCAATATGTAATTATTTCACAAGCAGAGAATACACACTATTTATATTGACATATGCATGAGTT